>OY101447.1:62173537-62380539 GCA_956483635.1 Panzeria rudis
TGACAACCTAATGGTAAATCCAGTTTGTCATGAGCAGAAAGGATATCCGAAGCATCCACCGGAATTATAGCACTCAAAAGAAACATATGTTTTCGTAGATCAATTTCTTGCCAAATAAATTTTTCATTTAAACCCAAAAAATAGTGTATATAATGCAAATTAAGAAAGACCGTGGTATTTCGCAAACGCGAGCTGACTGATAAAAAACAAGGACATATAAGGGAGTGATGAGGGTTCAACAACACGTACAAAACGGAGGTTAAATTTAGGGCACCAAAAATTATGTTCCGCTGTGTTATAATTAATTATCAAAATTAAAACATTTATACGATGTATTATTTACGTTTTTTCTTAATAACTCATGGACTATTTCGGGTCCCAGATTAATACTTGTAGAAAATAAAGAAAAGTAATTCATCATCAACATATATTTTTAAGAATTTTTAAAATACCATTTTCCGAGAAAATCGCCAGCGAACGTAAGGTCTGTAAAATTTAACGTCTGAATATTGCAAAATAAAACTAAAACATATGTCATTCTGACGGCCATTTTGTGTCCCTTAAAATGACACTTTAATGGAAAATCTATGATAAGTAGTTTTGAATATATAAATAAGTTTAGTGAAGTCAATTTAGTAAATTTTTTATGAATTTTTCCATCTTAAAGTCGCAATATTTCGCAAACTAGTCAAAATAGTGAGCTAAGATTTCTCACTAATAGTAGTTTTACCAGAGGCATCATTCATAACAAAATTAAAATCGAAAGGGGTAAGAAAAACTGGTTGGTTGGTTTTATATGTTTTAACCCTATTTTTATAAATTACAACGTATAAAATATGAAAAAAATTATTTGAAAGACAACAAAAACACAAAGTATCTAAAATTCCTTCAGCAAACCATTACCTGAACATTAATTTTTGTTTTAAGGTTTTATGTGTTGTTTCGCTCAAAAAAATTAGTGCTTTTCATATAAATTTTATGTGCTGTTTCCACAATGCAAACAAGACTTGATTAAAAAATGTGTATGGAAATCACTCAAAAAACTGAGTGCTTTTCATATAAATTTTAGACAAGCAATGCTTGTTGGCATTGTGGAAACAACACATAATAAATCGGGAAAAAAATTATTTTTCTTTTAATGATATTATATTATATGTCGAAATAAAATATTTTAAATATACACAGAAAGTTTAAATCATCCTCTATTCGACATCCTTTAAAAATTTAAAATCGGTGTAGAAAAAATCAAGCAAAATTTTTTTTGTCCGTGAAGTCCCAAAAAATCGTTTTTATCGATAATTTCCGATTTCGAGGGTGTATGGGCCTATTCACATATTACGTAACGGAATTTTCGGAGGTTTTATACCCCCCACCCCCTTCGTAACGCTTTTTACAAAATTTTCAGTATAAAGTATCTAGTCCGTAACAAATCTTATTATAGAAGTGCAGGTAAAATTGTAATATGTACATAGAAAGAGTGAAAAAGTAAGGCAGAGTACCGATCTCTTTCCCTTACAAACCTACTTCCGGTAGATGGATATTTTTGCTGGGAAGAATACATTGATAATTGTATAGATTTTCACTCCGCATGGAATATAGAAGAGGGCTATGTATTTAAGAATTTTAGTATGCATTTCTCTTAGTGAAATGGTATTGTCTGATAAGAAGACCAGCATAATGAAAACTAAATTGATGTTGAGTTTGCCCTTGTTCCTTGAAAATATTGATCATGTCTAATTATTTCTGAGTATTAAATTGCGAACCTAATGCTATGTCATCAATTTGGATTAGAAAGCAAATTAATTCGAAATAATCACATTAAGATACACAATCTTAGATACTGGGTTGAGTTTTTTACATGTTCAATGAACATTGTTCATAGTATAAAAATAAAATTAAAAAATTGTTGCTTAAATAGATTAAAAAAATCAGAAAAACGGACATGAAGAACAATAAACCAACGGTTGTTGCTTTGAAAGAACAAATTAACATAAATTTAGTAGTAATTGAATATATAAGAATTGAAATCACATATAACAGAGTCACGTCACACGTGGTGATAAGAAAAATACACATAAGCACCGTTGATGGAAGTGTAGCGGCTTCCGAAAACAACATTGTTATGTTCTGTTGTGTAAATTGATGCTGAGGTTTCCTTTGTTTCTTGGCAATATTGATAATGTCTAGCTCTTTCTGGGTTTAACGCTTCGAATTATAATAAAATTAGATTGTTTTGTATAAATACTGTAGTTCAAACGATTCTACTCCTATTTAAATACGTTAGAAGAAAATAGTATCAACCAACCAATTAGGAAAATTCCTTAAAAATTCCTTGAACATTATTTTTATTTTTATATTGAAAATAAAATCAATAGAATTTGTCGGCAAATAAAATAATAAAAAATTAAATAAGAAAAAAAATTTATAAATAAATTAACAACCTCGACATCATTAAATGATATCTTAACAAATTGGCTACATTTTAATTAAACTATTTTTCACTAAACAACCAAAAAAATAAAGTGAATTCAATATTTGACAATATTGGGCGTACAGGTTGCAAGAAACGAAACAATTTTATTTCTAAATACAGAAAGCAAAATTTTAAATCTGAAAACAAAAACAAGAACTTCATAACAAAAAGCCAGGCAGGCACACGACCATAAGACTAAAAATGACGACAATATCAAAAATCAGTGGAAACGCCACGCAATTAAAATCTTTAAGAATAATTTTTTAATATCAAACATACTAACGATTGAATATGAAATGACACACGCGAATTTGCGGCATGTCAATGAACATAAAAACAACAAACAACAATTTAGAAAAAGATCAATTGGCCACCAAACAAACAACTGACAAACATTTATACGAATAGTAGTTATGACTAAATTGCAAATAGTACAAATGTCCGTCTATCCGTCAGTCCGCATGCTTATATGTATCGCTTTGTGTGTGCGGCTATATAGAGGCGCCTCAGACATAGATATCTACCATTTTTTAGACGATTTTCAATACAGACAGTGAAAACAAGTATAAAAAACACATACAAAATATCGCCTTAAAACGCCAACGTTAATTCGGCGAAAATAAAATGAAAACAGCAAAAAAAAGTTATTTACAACGAAATATTTTATATTTATAATCATGTGCTTTTAATTTAAATTCATTTTATATATATTTAAAATTTGTTTCTGTCGTTAACCAACTTACTAGTTTCATTCATTGAAGTATGAAATTTCAATAAATTCAAATTTTTGTAAAAATATATCTGAAATTGGCTTGGTCCAGTAATGACAACATTCTCTAAACACATATGCAATAAACACTTGTGTTTAAGCTGAATAAAATCGCAAAAGAAAAAACTATTAAAAATCTTAATACAACCACGCAAAATTTTGTTACCATTTTATAATCGAGGGTTGGTCAATAATGTTTTAAAAATATGTATAAGATTTGTTAAATCTATTTGACCTTTAATTGTTAGTTTCGGACCCTTCGCCTCCTATGTTTTTACAGTAGCAAAAAATCCCTTCTAAAACTATGTTAGTCTAGCTCAGTTTTAGGCCACGCCTCAAAATTAAGCTTAGTTCTTCTTTATCACATACTTACATATCACATCGCCAATTTGAAGTCTGTGGCCAATTTCTCAAAGCTACAAGTTACAAATCTACTAGTAAAATATCTATAAAAAAACAACAACACTTACAAAATTTATTTTTGTTTTGTGTGTATTTTACTTGTAGATTTCTAAATTATAGTTTTGAGAAATGAAATTTCAAATCAGCGTAATGTTACAACTAGTAAATAAAAGTTAAAATTTTAAATGAAATAATCTTAGAAAAATTATGTATGTTGGGGAAGTATTCGCGATACCAGAAGTAATATCAAGAATTTGGCCGTCATTTTAAAAAAGTGCTGAGATAAAAACGAAGCCGTCGTTAAGCCATTAAAAACGAAATGCAATATGTTGTGATCAGACTTAAAATAGGGAAGAAATTCATAAAAAAAACAAAGAGGGAACCATTTTAGGTGCTTCCTTGTGTATTTAAAGAAATTGATCGTTAGGAGGGAAGAACCCTAGATACGAGGAGTCGTGTTAAGAACTCGGCGGCCAATTAAAGAACCACCAGGATAAAATTGAAGCTGTATCCAAACCACTAACAACAGTATACAATGGGCTGTTTTTTGAGGCGTGGTAGAATCTTCTTTCAGTTTTAAAATTGTCATTGAAATATCTTTCATCGTATAGGTACAACATTTTTTTTAAGTAACACCAAACTCATATGTTTTTTTAATTTTCAACGATTCGAGAGTTTACCGCACTTTCCACTCTTCGCCACCTGTCTCTACCACTAAGATACGTTATTTGGGTGGAGTAACAACAAAGACGCTACCATAAGTCACATTAATTGTTCCTGTTGGGAGGAGTCAAGGCAAAGTTTGAGAACGGCGCACAATTAGCAGAATAATATGCACTTTATCTACCGCTATACGCTTTGTCAGAATTCAGTTATTATGAAACTAAGAGGGACTAGCTTCATGAAACCTGTAGCTTTAGATGTGGTTGGATCGCTTGAGAGCAGTAGATATGGTTGCAGCCCACAGAACACGTATAGACACAATGCGGTTCGAAGGATCATAAACATGACCATAATCGAAGCTGACAAAAGTGGTCTTCATTTGCCGGAACCAAAGAAAAGTGTGTGTGTATATCGCAATACTCTGCAGACAAAGTAACTGGTATATAGTTAAAACTATACTAGTTGCTTTTTCTTCAGACTCTTTGCCCATCTGTCCTTTTTTCATATATCGAACTATCGATTTTTACATTAGGTTATCATATGAGCCCAACTAGTTCATTTGTATATAGTTATATCCCAGTTGGAGTCCTAGTTGTTGTAAATTAGTGCTCTACTAGTTTGCTTATTTAGATTTTGTAACTCTTAAAAAAACTTTGGCTCAACCGGGGTACGAACACGCATTCTTCATATTTCAAGAAAAATAATCTACCCACTGAGGAACTTTCTACTTATTTTTTAAGAGCTAAAAATATGTTTTATACACAAGTCGTATGCCTGGAAATTTTGTCCCTTTTTATACTAGTATCGTTATTGTCTCGATACAACTAGTAATATGATTGCTCATTTTTTACTAGTATTGTTACTAGTCTTGCTACAACTAGGAATATGACTGTCCTTTTTTGACCAGTAACATTACAACTAGTAATATAACTGTCCCAAAGCGTATCTAGTTGTAAATTTGGCTGCTGGGTAAATGCATTTTAATAACAACCCTCGAATAGTGGTATGTATTGCTTTAAGAATTAAAATCATTTATTGTGGATTAAAAAATAAATAAATCGGTCGCCCAAACAAAGATGCAACAAATTTTCTACTTCTTTTTCTTCAAAACATCAGCCAACGTGCAAGAGCAGTATACATACGTATTCGTTTGATGTGTTGACCACAACAGATAAAATGGGATAATAATCTTGTAAGAACTTGAAAATATATGAAATTGCAATTGAAAAACTCTGTTGAAGGACAAAAATGGAAGTAACTGGCAAACGGAGTAAAATGAAGAATGAATGCAGTAGTAGCCACGCGTCATAATAATGTTGATGATGATGTTGAACACGCGCCAGGATAATCCCACGGAAATGCCATATATGACAATAAATACATGGTTTATTAATTACACCAATGTCAATGGCAAATTTCATTTTATTTTCGTTGTTATTTGCATTTATTGAAGATTTTTTCTTCCCTGATATTTTTAAGTTTAAGTCAGAGTTAAGTGTTGAAATTAATTGACTTCATGTGGTAAAATCTATAATCTAATATTAAAAGATGCTAAGTACCTTATTGTATCAGATGGTATTTTGATAGTGAATATGTATCTAGCCGCAGCGATTGAGAAGGGTTTTTATGCTGAAATTTATTTTAGCTCTTATCGATCGTATTTATTAGATAATATATAAATCATGTAAAAGTTTGTGGTTTCCGTAGTCGCTATTTTTGATATGGCGACATGGCGATCTTTATGAATTATGAAAATATTTCATTTAGCCAACAAAAGTTTTAAAAATCATTGTTTATTTTGTCCATAAATAAGTTAAAAGTAAAATTCGTCTAAACAATATAATTTTTTTCATCTCCATATGCAATTAACTTGTTAAATGCAGAGATTAAATGTACTTGTTGCTTGTAATGATATAACGTTTCACTAATGTAAAGAAAAATAGTTAACTGTTTAATTTGTTTTAAAAATTAAGAATAAACTTATTAATGTTATGTTATTGTTACTTTATTCGACCTTACACTAGATAAATATTATTTATTATTTGGGCTTAAGGTCATAATATTTATTAAGAATAAACTTAGATCGGTTTTTCGGCACATGTTCTTTTTGTTTAAAAAAAACTGACTTAAATTATGAATCCAAATTGATTATTAGGCTAAGGTTCCTAACGTTTAATTCAGAAAGAATTGGGCATGATTAGTTTTCCAAGGAACAAGGGAAAAATTAACATCAACTTAATTTTTCAACGTACACACCAGAACACAGTAGCGCCACTTTTGGAAGCCGCTACACTTTCATCGTTCATGTTCATGTGTATTTTACTTATCACCACTTCTCAGGTGGCTCGGCTGAATTTGATTTCAATTCTTATATGTATATACAAATTTTTCGTGAAAATTTAATACGAGAATTAACTCATTTTCAAGTTGATATTAAACTGCAATTTCCCAGTGATGCCATTGGTTTATTTTTCTTCATTCCCATTTTTCTGATTTTTTTGTTCTACTCAAGACAAACTTTTTTGGTTTGATTTACTACTTAAGTATATATGAACATGTAAACATGTGAAAAGCGCAAGCCAATAGCTAATTATTTAGTAACATGAATTATTTCGAACGAATTTGCTTGTGAATCCTAAGGTTCATAACGTTAAATTCAGAAATAATTGGGCATGATTAATATTCTAAGGAATAAGGGAAAAAATGAACATCAACTTGATTTTTTAACGTACACAGCAGAACAGAGTAGCGTCAGTTTCGGATGTCGGTACACTTCCATCGACAAGTGGTGATAAGTGAAAACACTTCAGCATTGACGGTGAAAGTGTAGCGGCTTCCGAAAGTGGCGCTACCTTGTTTTGCTGTGTACGTTGGAAAATTAAGTTGATGCTGATTTTTCCATTGTTCTTGGAATATTAATCACGCCCAATTCTTTCTGAATTAAACATTACGACGCTAAGCCTAATGATCAATTTGGATTCACAAGCAAATACGTTCGAAAAAAAAACTCATATTAATAACTTAAATTATTTTTACATCAAAAGGAAGGTTTTTTGTGGCGTCCGAAAAAATTTAATTCTCATTTCTTGTTTGGGAGATTGTCTATTAGCATACGAGTTTGAAAACTTTTCAAATATGATGGTTAAATATCTAGTTATGTGTTGGCAGACATATAGATGTTTGGTAGCCTACAAGAAATAAATATATTTTTTAAACATAAATTCAGGAGAATATCTCAAACAAATAAATACATCTTCTTATAACTATTAATTTAAAAGTTGGCTACTACGAAATTCCGCAACTCCGAGGATTTTTCAAAAGCAATTGCTTTTCTTTAAACTTCTATGTCTATTAATCGATTCATTTAATCGGGCTTTTGCTTTAAGCGGTTTCGGCTTAATCGGTTAATTTCGATATTAATCGTTTAACCGATTATTAAATTTTCTATAAATCAAATAATTTCAACGAATAAAAATGCATAAATTATTTATTATTTTGAGATTATTAGTAAAAAAAAGAGAAAACATAACAAATATAACAATTTTTGAACTAAATTAGGCAAAACAAAATCATAATATGTATTAATTAAAAAAATAACAAGTTTGTGAGATTATTTTATTAGTTTTTTCAATAGTTTAAGGAGGTCTTCTAAAACAATCTTTCAAAAAATAATTTGGTTTAAATGTGCAGGATTTAAGCGATTATTTTCTTTAGTTTTAATAAAACTAGACTTTAAAAAATCCTTTCATTTATCGTAGATGTTGAAGAAATCGAAAGAAGTCCATAATACAGAATATCTAGTTTCTCAGTCCTTTTCCTGCATTTCTCTAAACATATAAAATCTTCCATTATGTCCTGTTTTAATTTTTTTAATTGCTTAACACTTCTAATTGTTTCGGCTAATTCTGTTAAAATATTACTTGTATACTATCGATAGTTCTTCTGTTATCAGGTGATGATCTGACTCATACTGGCAGAGCTCAGCACCGAACATTCTGCAAAAAAGTTTATTTCGGAATTCCCTAGTTTCCGTTCTTGTACTGTATTTTAAAATAGTGTTGAAGGGAATATTCCTGAGTGGAGGTATAAACTAATTGAATTTGTCTCTCATTAAATTTCATCCTTAAATTTTTATTTAACCCTGATGTTAGATTAAGCCCATTTGGTCCAATATTTTGCTCGTTATCATCGTAACTTTTTAACGGCATTATATATGGATTTATTATCTTAAAAGCTTTATGTCAATAGTTTCAAGTGTCTGACATAAAGCCGGTCTTAGAAAAATAAGAATTTACGTATCTTTGATTAGGGACCATTTGGTCCAGTGTAAATTTTTATTTGAATGAAATCAAAATACTAAGCTTTTTTGAACTTCCTTACAAAAAAATTTATTGATAGTTGTTTTCATTACATACTGAATAAAATATATTTCTTATTTTTAAATATTATTTGGTTAGTTTTGCAAATAAACTTCAGGCAAAAGGTAGCATTTGAAGTCAGATTAAACTTGCCACGCTTTCTAGACAATGATTTAGAACTAGCGGACTTGAAGAACTCGTTGAAGTTCAAGATGATGTTTGTATTTTAGTCAATAACTTCGCTGAGAACTGTACTTGGTAATCTGATCTCAGAAAAAAGTATATATGTCTAGCATATGTCTAGCATATATGTCTAGCATATTTACCATCGATTTGTTTTATGGTGTAGGAGCCAATCATTTGATCAGCAGCGTCTACGGCTCCCGTGAAAATCGAAATTAAGAAGCTATAGAAGAACAATAATATATAATTTTTGTCGATATATTTACTTCTTAGTTCTTTGTATTTCTTTCGACTTTCTTTGTGGCTGATGTATAATACAAATTTTGCAATATCATAAAAAGTAAATGTAGACTTATACAATGGGTGTTTTTTTACATTCAGCAACTTCGGAGGAATGAATATTTTATTTTTACGTACTGTTTTTAAATTCCCTTTTAAGTAATTTTCTTACCGAATCAAAAGTGGAAAACAAGTTTTCGTCTGGCATATTTTGCCTTTTCAAGCCTTCCGTGACTCTAATACAACGCGTTGTCCTAGGTATGGTTCAGGCTTTGTATTTTTTGCTTTTCCCAGATATGGTTGTATCTACTTTGAAGAGTGTACATAAAGATACATCCTTGCAAAAATGAGTAGAAAAATATATGATCGTAATGTGCCTTCGTCATTGACGTAACTAGAAAACTTTCTCGGGGGCTAAAGCCCACATTAGTCACTATAGTTTGCTTATATTATCAAAATTACTCTAATATCTTGAATTTGTATGGGGCTAGAGCGATACTTGGGTGGCTTAGCACCTCCCAAGGTCCTAGTTGCGCGAATGGCCTTCATCAATATCGGTCAAAATAAAACAACGCGCGACAACAAATACAACAATACAAACACGACTAGAGGATTAGCGTTATCAGCATCATCTTGTAAACTAAATTCGACTTGGTATAACATGTATTGTGTTTACGATATAGGGTCGGAAATTCCAGATTGCACGATCCATAGTAATATTTTTAAATTGTGCTAAAGAGGCAACCAATCAAATTAGATAGAAAATATTGGTTAGCAACCTTACTTTTAATAAAACATGTAGTATGGACCAAATGGTCTTATAATGTAGGATTCGTATATTTTTTATAATCTAACAGCAGGGTTAAATCGTTGACAGTTGTATTATGGACTTTTATTAAAATAGTACTTAGTACTTCCCTCAAGTTCAATTAGAGTAGAAGAGTCCTTACTAAGCTCCTTTATAGCCTCTTCCAAAAGCTTTAAAGTTTTACTTAAGTTTAGGTCACTGAACAAATAATTTCTAAACAAAGACCTTTTGTATATGGGACGAAACAAATAATTAAACACACAAAAAATAATTTATAATACTACAAAAAATGAAAAATTTTGTTACGTCGGCTTAAAGGCTGAAATTAACCAGTTTAACCGTTAATCGAAAATAGCCAATTTTAAATAAACTGATGAGTTAACCGGGTAGTAATTAACTGGTGTTCGTTATAACCGAACTCCACTTTACATATTTTATCAACGTCACGTCTTAAATTTTGTTTTTGTGATACATGCTTATACAAATAGCACATTCAAAAACAAAATAAATTATCATTTTGAAATAGAATACTTAAGAAAATAAATATATTTCATAACCCTATTTATTCTTTACAAAACTTGTTAATAATGGATAACGTAAATTAATATCCCAGGAAAAAAAATTCGAAGTAATTTTTGGCGAACTCTACTTTTTCTCTACTTTCAAAATATCAATAAGTGTGTATTTGTCATATCTCAGGAAGTGATTATCCAGATAATTAACTAAAAAGTTATTTTACTTATACAAAATTGAGGGTCATTCGAAAATTTCCCAAACACTTACAATATTTCTTAAGTTTTTCAAGCAAACGCAATAAATGTTGTGAGCTGTCATTTTTTTATTTATCAAAAATAACTTTAAAGAAATTTATTATTTTACATATTGTTATAATTTTATTTTATATGAAGTTTATTTGATGATAGTTATGCATTGTCTATATGCATTCCATTGGCGCTTTACCAATTCGTCAGTAGACTTCAATCACAACTGTGAACAGTTACAAACCTCTTATATTATGCAAAGACTTTCAAAAACCATTTGAGAATATATGAATGATAATATTTTTGAAAATCTCAAATAAATAGAATAAATTAAGCGTAGTAGGCTTAGAAACTTATACATAACCCAGCAAATTATTTGTATTCGATACGAATCTATTTTATTTTTTTTCTCCTTTATACAATTAGAAATCCATTGGATAACAATAAAAGTATTTATTAGGCAAAATGAAAAATAAAGCCAAAATTAAACCTTTAAGAAATTTATTATTTGATATATTGTCATAATTTTATTTTAAATGAAGTTTATTTGCTGATGGTTAAGCATTGTCTACATGCATTTCACTGGTGCTTTACCAAATCGTCAGTATACTTCAACCACAACTTTGAACAGCTACAAACCTCTGATGTGCATTTGTTATACACTCCGGTTCAATTCATTCGACCCACATAGTTTTTGTTACTTAGCAGGCCATATGTTTTGATGTTTTACGGGTAGAAAAAAATTTTACTACCAGCGGATAGCGTATTTAATTGACCTCAAATGCATATCAAAAATATTTTGAAGGCAGCGTGCGACGGTATTTTTAGCATATTTTTTTTCGAAAAAATAAGATAAAAAAGTTTTTTTTTTGTTCATTTGATTATAGTGTAAAATCGAAAATTTCGGATATAAATAAATTTTCTATTGTTCGGAAGATCTCAGTCTCCTCTTAATGAATATTGATTAAATATCTTTCTGCTACAAGTGCCTCTAAAATGCCAAAGTATCCTTTATGCTTAAATATCCTGAAAATGGTATTTTAATTTCCTTTATTTTTTTACAGAATGTAGCCAACTGAAATAAGTTTATTGTGTACAATTTTCAAGATGGGATGAAAATAGACTCAAGAATTACATTTGTTTTCTTATGATAACTCGATAATTTTTATAAAAATTGTATAAAAAATAACAATAAAAACAGCCATTGAATACATTGGGATTTTTGTTTTGTAAAAAGTAATATTGAAAGTAGCATACCTTTGTAGCGCGTCATCAGATTTTAGTAATTTAAATATCATTTGAAAGGTTCAAGCACACTTTTTGTAAATTCAAGACCAGGAGATCACAAATGAAAAAAATTTTTTGATTCTTAAATATCCTGAAAATTTTTATTTAATATCTCTTGTTTTTTTGCAGAATATAGCAAACTAGTCTGTCGCCATTGTGTAAAAAATACCGAGTTATCATAAAGAAACAACTGTAACTTTTGAATCTGTTTCCATCCCGTATTGAAAATCTTACACAGTAATGACATGTGAGTTGGCTATATTCCGTAAGAATGTTAACAAAATTAAAATACCATTTTTCAGCATATCTAACGATAAAAGATAGTTTGGCATTTTAGAAGTACTTGCAGCAGGAAGCTATGTCATTTTTAAGCAGTATTCATTAAGAGGAGACTGAGACTTTTCGAATGACATCCAAATCATATCCGATGACGCGTCGTAAGGTTATTCAATCTTCAATATGTCGAACTTTTCCCACAAATGGCCGAGATGCCCAAGTTTAGAGGCCTATAAAATAGAAACCATAAGAGGTATCAAATTAATTTTGCGACGTGTTACGTGCACACAACAGTAGAGTATATATGTCGAATTTCATTAAAATCGTATTTCGGAAATATTTCATTGCTCTGCGCCTTTCTCAAATGTGAAAATAGTTTCATGGAATTTAGCGGAATTCACAAGTATATATCCACATATATTGAAATAATTTTATTTTAAAGCCCCGCGAGTTAAATGGATAAATACGTTTATATATGTATGTGCTTTTGAAAAAAATTTCATCTATATGATATTAAATTACCTGAAGTAGAAGGTTCAATTATAAAAAGGTAATAATAGTTCTTACTTACTTAAAAAGATGCACAATTAATTGTGGCTTACTTTGCGTTCAGCAAATAAACAAAAAAAGTCATAGTTTATTTACATTTGCCCTGCACGATCACTGTTAATTTTTTAAATATATTTCTTCCACATCATGATGAGAAATTTTGTCTTCTTTTAGCTGATATCCAAAATAGTTAGGTATCTTATATTTGCATTTTTGAATTAAGCTCATATATCAGTAGGGATTACCCCAGTGTGCTACGGTGCCACAGACACACTGATACCGTATACAGATAGAAAAGAGTAAATAAATTCTAAACAGTTAAGAATACAAAAAGATTTTAATCAAAATCGGTCCAGCCGTTTGGGCTGTACAGACAGACACACAGATACACAGACATACACTCCAAACTTCCCTAGAGGGAAAAGAACCTGTCACAAGACAGGCCACGTAACTGGTTCCCAAGGACTAGCAACCGGTTCGAGTTCCGGAACTTTGTATGAAAGGTACCGGTAACTTTTACTTGGTGTGGACTTTGGAGGGGACCAGTTGACATAATTAAGGTACTAAGTGATAGGCTCTAGACCCAAACTTAAGGTACTTGTCCATTGGTGGTTTCCCTAATACTAATTTACTTATTGCACATTAAATATTTTTGATTTGGAAAATATCTAGTAAGGGTATTTTGTTAAAAATTTTGTTCTAGGTTTGTGATGTTGTGTTTTCACTGGTCACGACTCAGGAACACTTTGTACCACTCCTATTTTCACCAGTCATAGGACAAGTACGTTCAAGAAAATTGGTACAACATTTTCCGCGGGGTTGTAGCATCCCTCTTCATTGGTCGGGGGTTAAAAATTTGAAGTTAACTAAACCCATGTATTGAACATAAATCGAAATAATAACTTTCAATTTAGTGTAGCGTTGGTGTATGAAGGAAAATAAAAATAAACTTCGAATACCTCCGGACTGATGCATCTAGCTAAATTATATACAAAAAATTTTTTTTTAATTTTGTGCGACATCTCTTTTAGCCCTCTACCACGGCTGGAAGCTAGAGAAATTATATGAATCTTATTGTAATTTACTTCATTAATATAGAAAAAAATTTTTAATAATTTTTTTAAGGCTACACGTAAAAAACATTTTTGTGTCGAATAAAAAAAGAGTAAAATCGAGGAGATCTGATAAAATATTAGAAAGTTGCAAGCCATTTAGCGAAAAAAGCTGATTTTATTTCCCATACAAAATTATTTTCAATCAACAAAAATTTTTCTAATACAGACTGATTTAAATTAATTTTGTATGAAAAATAACTAAAAAATAATATAGCTGTTTTCGCTTAAGGGCTAATAACTTTATTATTTTTTATCGGAATTTAGCGATTCCATCCATTATGTGATCGTCACAAAATTATCTTTGAAATACAGCCCGAAAAAAATATACTTAGTATATTTTTTCATCTTAATGGAGCAATTTAAAATGATGGTTTTTTGGGAAAAAAAACTTTTAAGGCCTGTAACTCTATACTTTTGTTATAATATCAGCACAATCAGTGTATTGAATGAACGATTGGAGAGATATGTATACAACAGTGTGCAATTTATTTCATTTTGATGAGCCGTGCTCATCTTGTTTTTCGCAAATATCGGGAAAACTCGCATAAAGAAAAATAAATGAATATCATTTTCGTGTTGAGCGACCTCAAATTATTTGAGAAAATGTGTTTTTTTGTAAGATATGACAAAGACTTAGAAGTTCGAAAATTTGCTTCATGATTTCATCTTAAGTTTGTCTCAAATCTGACCTTGAATGTATAAAATAGCAGATATTTTGAGTGTAATGAGTTATAACTGCCATAAAGAATATATAATGTTGCATCATATGATGTTTCACAAATTGATCGAATTGATCTCATATTCAAAATCTTGATGCTGCGGTAGAGGGCTAAAAGTAGGTCGCAATATTTTTTTCATTATTTTTCCCATGTATCTAAAAATAAAATGCAATTTTTTTTGCTATTCGAAATTGAAACTGCAAAAAAAAATCTGACGCTCCACCCTACTGTACCTTGCCCAGAGGAACATTTCAGATATATAATTTTCTAACCACATTTTGTTTTAATCAGTAACAAATGTCTTGCAGACAATCTCTTTCGCACTCTGAAAAAGTTAACAACGATTGACAACACTTTGCATCCTTGATGAATTTTCAACTTTTTCAAATAAACTTCCCTATTAAAAAAGTCTGAAAGTGAAGTTATGCAGTTGTAAACTTATTCAGGGTAAAGGTTCCCTGACTATTTGCATTAGCCACAATGAAATTCGCATAGGAACTAGCTAATACCCCTCCATGATTAATTTCCATGTATTTAAAAAAAATAATATTTTACTAAAAAAGTAATATATTAGCTTGGGAAAAAGCACATTACAAAACTAAAATTAATGTAATTTAATAATTCCCAAAAAAAAACTTTTTAATTATTTAGCTTTATTTTGGGTGCTGATTTCGAATATTTAAATAAAACGAGCAATCATTCACGAAATTATCTATTCAGAATAAATTGACATTTCTTGCTAGTGTCTTAACTAAATTGTAAAATTAAAAATAAAATTTTTATTAGAAAACATTAATATAATTTTAAGAAAAATAATACATCAATCTTCGGGAAACTGAAACACCTGTACAACGATACAGTAATGAATTGACCAGACTTGAAACAGCGATAAATAAAGACAGTATGATGAATCGAATGACATGAACTGTAAGCTAAGACACTTCTTATAATGGCTGTTAAGATTAAGCCGCCTACTATTTCCCACAACAGACTGTCAAAATAAAATGCAAGTTTAACTGACACCATAATTAATGCTCTGATAAAATGATCTTATAAAATGAGAAAAAATCACATCAAATTCAAGACTTTCTTCTTAAATCAGTTTGAAAAGAAGCAAGTGAAAATTAATAGCTTCAAGTTTCCGTTAAGATTTAGTTCCGTCGGAACTGATTTTGTTAATAATTTATTTTATTTTCAGTTTTCTTTTCTATTTTCATAACCAGAAAATATTTAAGTTTTGTTATTAACTTGTCTGTCTGTCTTTCTTTAAAATTTTTCCTCTTTGTTGGACCATTAAAACTTTAAACAAATGATCATTATTAACTGACAAAGCGACAGGCTTTAAAAATGTTAACAAATTAACTGTCAAAAATTCAACATAAATGTTTTACAATCGATATAAACAAATAACAACACAAAACAAATGATATTAAAATTTAAGTCAATATCTTTGAATGAATGACTGAGATGAATGAATGAGTGAAAAAACAGCACTGCTTTTAAGGTTTTAACTAAATTACATTATCTGCTTTCAGTTATTCATTTCTTAGTTACTATAAGTCATTAATGTAATATTACAAATCAAATACTATGAAAAGCTGTCCCAGTAGACATGGTCGACTCTAAGCGTGACCTACAATTTTAAAATTAAATACACTCAAAATATAAAATTGCCTGTTATCGGTGTTTCCTAATTCCCTGGATTTTTTCATTCCCGGGAATCAGGAAACATTTTGTTGCGTTCCCGGGAACCAGGAAATTCCCGACATATATTAAATAACACTATTTTCAATTGAAGTTATACATTTTTAGTAGAACTGTATGTTTTTTAATCCAAAGATATTTCAATTAAATTATTTTTATTGAGAGATTAATTTTTTATAGCATGTAATATTTGACTAGACAGAGATTTATTCTTGACTTTATAAGGGCCGAACTAAGCACCATGATGTTTTCGAGCTCAACCTCGATATCATCATCAGAGAAAGGTATATTTAATATCTTTCTATCGTGTAAGGGTAGGAAAGTAAAATAGTTAAACATGCAAAATTAAACCAAATTGTTTAAGCTTTTTAAAAGTTTGGAGATTATTCCAAACTTATCTAAAAACTTTTTCGATTGCTTACAATTTTTTTGAAGCTTTTTCCTTGTCCCCAACGCTTAGGTGATTGTTTGTTTTTGTCCTTATTTATTTGGAACAAACAAACAGTTTTAATGCTACAGGCTTTTATTGTTTTATAATTAAAGTTGTGAAGTTTTAGTCGAACTGTATGGTTTTTAATTCAAAGATATTTGTAGGCCCCGACCGAAAAAATAGGTGTTATAAGTTTGTAGTTTGCAACATCGTTGAGCCCAAACGGCTTGACTGGTTTTGATTTAGTTTATTTATTTATTTATTTTTTGTTGTTTGAAAAGTGACATGATGAAAGTATTCTTAGCTGTCTTTAAAGAAAATCGTTCCAGGCACTTTAAAATTATCGACTCTTTTCTCGCAATATTCTCTTGAATTTGTGTATCTGTGGCACCATAGCTCGCAAACGGCTGGATCGATTTAGTTTATTGTTTTTAAGTTACCTTGATCTTAAATATTCTGACCTATGTCTTAAGAATATCATTTCAGCCGTTTTGAAGCTTTCATCCATTTTATTCGGGGGTCTTTACAATTTTTAATTTAATGTTACATTTATTCAGGCTTAAGGTCGTTCAATTTTAAGTAAAGGAAATAAAATATCAGTAACTCAAGCAACATAATAAAATTATTTAATTAAGAAATATAAATATTTAAACTTAAGCCCCTCTTATGTTACAACCCAATTCAACTATTTTTTTATATTATGATTAAAAAATAGCTTAAGTAAGTAAAAATAGCTTAAAGTAAATTGGTTAAAAGTTGAATGTTTATCTGCTTGACTGTTAGGCTATATAGTTAGCCGAGAGTATAAAGATATCTGACGAGTTAATCCCGAAAACATCTTTGTTCAGTTCGACCCTTACAAAAGTCTAGAAAATGGTCTTTATTCTTTTTAGTTATTATATGAGTTTTTCAAACCTTTCTCAATAAAAATGATTTAATTGTAAGATTAAATTGAGCGAACTTAAGCCTAAATAATACAAAATTTCTTTGGATAAAACCGATATAGTTCGACTTAAAGCACATAATTTTAATTATTAGCACTAGAGGCACGTCGTTCTATACATGTTTGAGAGTTTCCGTGTAATATGGATAAAAACAACCACATGTAAGCCCTAAGACTTGGAGAAGCAATGTTTCTGAAACTTAGGTGAGAAAGAAAGCACAAGTAATGTTTGGCTAAGACAAGAAGCAAGTAAGGTAAATTTCTAAAGCACAGAAAAAAGCTTAAGTAAGCAAAAAAATAAGGTGGCATGCACATTAGTTTAATGTTGGATGTTTATCTGCTTGACTGTTAGGCTATAGTTAGCCGAGAGTATAAAGAGATCTGACAATGGGATCCTGGCTGATCGCGAAAACATCGATGTTCAGTTCGACCCTAACAAAAGTCAAGAAATTTGTCTTTGTTCTTTTCAATTATTACATGCTTTGAAAAATCCTTTCTCAATAAAAATGCTTTACGGCCTTTTCCAAATTGTGCGATTAAAAGTTAACGTGGACTTTAACGGCAAGTTCGGCTTATCAAACTTGCCGTTAAAGTCCACATTGTGAAAAGGGCCGTTAATTCTAAAATTAAATTGAACGGACTTAAGACTGAAAAATAAAAAATTCTTTGGATAAAATTCACAACAAAATTTAGTTGTCTTCGAAATAATTTTGGAAAAAAGGTTCGTATCTATGCTCTATGTCTTTCAAAACCATAGTAGCTATCACAGAACATTTTAAATGTAGCTGATTGGTAGCGATGCTAGCCTGTCAGTCCAGAGTTCGTGGGTGTTTTCCGTCGACAAGCTAAATCGCTTCGCGGGTTATGTTTATGTGTTGTTATGATGTTACAAGAGTGTTGTTGTGATGTTGAAAAAGTCACATTAATAAAAAATAATAATGAAAAATAATATTTTTAGTTTTGGCCTTTCTATTTTTTCGTGATATTTTATGCTTTATGGATAAGGCAACAATATTGGTTGACAAATGGGATAGGTCGGCGTCTGGAATAATAATGCACACTTTGAAATCGCCATTTTAAAAGTTAACAAAAGTAACATAATAGTCGAAATAAAAACCAAAACACAACTGATAAAAAGCAGTTGCCTCACTTTAATGAAAGTTGAGTTGTAATCCATAGTAAGAATTTGACAACTACAACTCAACTATCAATTTAGTTGTGAATCATAATAGGGGCCTTAGAGTTATAACTTTTAGAACTTTCACGAACTTTCTATTGCATTATAATTCCCGGGACTCCCGAGAATCGGGAAGTAAAAAATTGCTCTATTTCCCGGGAATTTTTTCCCGATGCTTCCCGGATACGAGACGCTAACTATGACAAAATTTCCATTTCCAAATTGGTTATAGCAAATGGGTGTAGTAAGCCCAATATTTGCCATGAGAGCCGTGTACAAATTTCTTAGGTGAAGGAAAATTATTTTTACCTCAGCTAGGAGCATAATTAAGGCAATCGTGTTTTAACGATTGCAATCGTTAAACACTTGAGTGATCCATCAAGTAGTGACATAGAGTAAAACAAACATTGGTTATATCCTCCAGCCCTACGACATCATAATGTTAAATCGACCATATTTTCTTTATACATTTGGGTTTAATTTGGAATAGTCCTAGTTCTCTATGAAGTATGCTTTACATGCGTGTATGGGCCAGTCGCGTTATCTGCAGGGATACATTGAAAAAAAAAACATACATACAAACAAATTGCCTTATTTAAATCTACCAACTTGATGTAGAGTATAACAAAGGCTTATAAAATCGCCACACAATATCAAAGAAAATGTACTAAACACTTTATCAAATAAAATTAAAATTTTAAATTTTTTATGAACGAATTTTATCAACATCAGTCCTAGACAAGATAAAAATCAATTGATTCATATTCTGTCCGAATTCAAATGTGAACAATAATATCTGTGTCGTTTTATCATAACATCTTAAGTTTACAAACCGTGTTTGGAGACATTAACGATTTAATGTAAAATCGGTTGTGTTGGTGTCCTAGAAAGTTAAAAAACAAACCACGATAGCTCTTTCGAAAATTGGAGTATTTGAAAACGGATTGAAGACAAATGTGGATTGTAACAAAACGAATCATAATATGACTATAACTCGATTTTGACGTAACTCGACTTAAGATGTTATGATAAACGACAGAGTTATATTTGATTATATCATGCAAACATCGAAGTAAGAACTCAACCTGTCAAACTTTTATCAAATCAATCGTGTATCAAGTAGTTATTGACAGCGAAAATTTTTAACAGTTAATCAGTGTTGTGAACTATTCATAACCAAATAGCACTGTCCCAGCGTTGCAATTTTAGCATTTTGGCTGCTATATTAAGCATTTCTCTTTGGCTAAAAGCGTTAAAATTTTTACAAAATATGCTAAATGCTGTTTTGGCATAATTGGGCTGTAGAAAAATTTTTAATATTTGTACGTAATTATTATTCGAACTAAAATAGTTATAAGTCTAAAGTTATTATTATTCGGCTTAAGTTCAATAATTGAATTAATGTAAATTCAAATTATTTTTAAGAGTGGAATATTAGAATATCTAATCAGACTAGCAGAACGGATTAGTACTACCAATTTCGACAGCCGCTACGCTGTCATCATCGGCGTCCTTTGTTCGATTTTAACACGTTTGATCGTGGATACTAACTGAAACATCAGCTATTTAACCAAATTTTATGAGGAAATACAATATGAGTATAAATATTCTAGAAATGTCGTTACGTAATAAGTGATTTTAAGTCCAAGGTGATTTTCTCCCCTTGTAGCTCCGCCCCTGGTACAGGTAACGATTTCAAGAGACACGATTCTGAAAGCCTGAGTCCTCTTCTGCAACCATTAAAATTTCTTAAAAATCCATTCAGTAAGTTAGAAGTTCCATAATTACCACTTTTTTCTAAATTTACACCACTGTTCGCCGCTGATGACGCTTACAAAAGTAGAAAGTAGACTAACTTTTCACATTAGACGCGTGAAGGCGTCCTCCTCTCTAACTTGATACGTACACAGAAAAAAAATTTTTAAATACAATTAATTTTGTTGTTATATCAATTAAATAATTAATTGATTTTGAACCTACAACGATTTTTGTAAATACAATTACGAAATTGTAAGTCAAAGGAATATCAGAAAAATTTTTTTTTTAATTTTGTTGTTGTTTTCAAATTTATTTCAATTAAGATTATTGTTATATCAACAATGTGAATTGTTGATTGTCCGAACAAATTTTAACTATCATAATTGTTGTATTACCAATATATTTTTATACAATCACAATCCTCGAAGCGACTTTTTGCTTGTCTGCGAAAAACACTAAATGTGTTTGGGCGGAATCGAACCGGAGACCTCTGGACTAATAGACTAACGTTCTTACCTCTCAGCTACAGAGCAATTCGTTGTAAAGTGCGCAAATAATGAATACACATAAAACGTGATTTGCTTTGTTTCATCTACATGTGTGCATTATTTGTTATATCAACAATGGCGATTGTTAATTTTTTCACAATAAAAAATTTGGTTAGTTCAGTTTGTTGAAAAAAATTTCTTGATTTGCTTTGTTTCATTTATATGTCTGCTTTCATTTGTTATATCAACAATGATGATTGTTAATTTTTTTACAATACTTAACAAAAAATTTGGTTACTTCAGTTTGTTGAAAAAAATTTCTGTGTTTGTCGTATCAAAAACTAAATTTGCTGTATTAACAAAATATATGTTTGAATTTAAATTACATATTAACAATTGAAATTGTTAGTTGCAGTTTGATGATATTTTTTTCTGTGTAGGCAGTGCTGTTAGGTTTTTTTTCTCCCAAAAATCGTAAATTTTGGGAAATAAAATCGTCAAAATCGTCATGATTTTTGCAAAAATTTCATCAAAAAATCTTCACACTACAAATCAACTGTTTTATAAAAAACCAACAGTGTTTTATAAAAATAAAACAATAATCTCTATAGAAAGTACCAATTCAGTTGTTTTATTAAAACTTAAAAACTTAAACACAAAACAGCAAAGTTAAGAAACAGAAGTTTAATGCCAATATACCCGTATAGATAAAAACACATTCTTTAGTAAATTTTTTGCACAATAAACCTTACTTTATAATTTTATTGTTTTATTTTAATATAATCTTCAGCTTTTAATAGAAGTTTATAGAATGTGTTTATATATTTCATATATATATATACAACTTTTTTGTGAAAATTGAATACGAGAATTAAATCACTTTCAAGTTGATATTAAAATGCAATTTCCCAGTGTTGCCATTAGTTTATTTTTCTTCATTCCCATTTTTCTAATTTTTTGCTCTACTTAAGATAACGTTTTTTGGTTTGATTTTTTACTTAAGTGTATATGAACATGTAAAATTGTGAAAAGCTCAAGCCAGTAGCTAATTGTTTATTAATATGATTATTTCGAACGTATTTGGTTGTGAATTCTAATTAATTATTAGGCTAATAGGGCATTTACATTGTCTCGATATCTAGTACTTTTGAGATTTCGAGCTAAATCTAGTTGGTTTTTAGTAGATTCCCCATACAAAACGAAATCTACTTTGTCAGTAGATTTGGACGAAATCTACTCAAAATCTAGTGCTTTTATTTATTGTTTACACACTGTACAGAATTCTTATATAAAAACTGAGGGAATTAGCTATAATAATACAAAAATCTTCCATAAAATGTGTGTGAATTAGCTAAGCCGGCACTTTTGGGTTAAAGTTTAAGACAAATTTCAGTCAAAGGCTTTTGTCTTGGATACGAAATCTTGGAAACTGTAAATGTAAACGATATATATTTCGTTAAAGATTTCAAATCAAATTATATCGAAATCTAGACAACGTAAATGCAGTATAAGGTTCGTAACGTTTATTTCAGAAAGAATTGGACATGATTAATATTCAAAGGAACAAGGAAAAAATTAACATGAACTTAGTTTTTCAACGTACACAGCAGAACAGAGTAGCGGCATTTTCGGAAGCCGCTACACTTCCATCGCCATTGCTCACGTGTATTTTGCTTATCACTACTTGTCAGGTGGCTCTGTTAAATGTGATTTCAATTAATATATATGTATGTACAAAAAAATGTATGTATGTACAATGGACATATGAAAAAAATTATAGCGGTTGAAAGATCTTTTCAAGCTGCATCCAATTGTGCATTAAACTTTATCATTCATACCATCAGCAATGCGTTATTCCATAATAAATACAATTTCTTAAGCATTTTTATTGCAGGTACTAATTTTATTAAAATAAATTTTACTTTTTTTAGTGTTATATAATTTGAGGCATTGTTTATTTATTTCTGTTTCTAGTTATTGCAAAAGTTCGTAAGTTTCTAAGAACAGAAGCAAATAACCAATTCCTCAAATCAAATAATTACAAAAAAAAATATATCAAATTTGTTTTAATACAAGTAGCACCTGTAATAAAAACGCTTAAAAAATCATGTTTTAAATGGAATACCGCATTTCTGATGGTATGAATGGTAAAGTTTAATGCAGCTTGAAAAGATCTTTCAAACGATGTAGTTTTTTATATGTTGTCTTGGGAGAAAATACGAAAATATTAAAAAAAACTACGAAAATAGAACTTTTTTAGACACGGTCCAGCGCACGGGCGGTTGTCGCTAGACCCCTCAAATGTTTTAGGAATCTGCATTAAAAAGACCGGTCTTTAATTTGAGAGGGATAACAAAAACACATTTTTCATCTTCATACAAGTCGAGTCGGTTTAATGTACATATATCAACTCCAAAAAATATTTACATATATATTTTTATCAGATCTAGCGTTTTATATGAAATATTAAGAAACAAGTAGTGAACTCAACAAATCGTCAAAGTGTGTATATGGGGTACTGAACAAAAAATCGTCAATCGTCATTTTAGTAAATTTTATCTAAAAAATCGTCAAAATGACGAAAAATCGTCTCGTTTAACACCACTGTACGTGAGACTACACTGATTCAACTTTTTTGACAGCCGCGTATGATACGAAAATCTATGTAGCATGTCTTGTCGACTTTCAGCTTTAAAGTAAAACTTTATTCGAGAATAACAGCCGTGACAACAGCTTATGCAAAAAGATTGATATCAAATAAGAATTGGCAATTTAATATAAAGTTGATAATAGCAAAAATTAAGCTATAAAGCGTTCAGTTTTACTGGTATACAACTACAATATCCTGATACGCACAATTATACCTAAATATGTTTGTGAAAATTAGTAAATTTTGAAACAAAATATTGTCGGCAATAGCTTTTGATACTTCTTTTTGAGATAAAAATGTTTAATTAATTTTTATTTCAAAGCCAAAAAAAAAATATTTAAATAACTAAATGCTCAAAAATTCTTGACAAAAAGCGCTAATTTCACTACATCACAAAACGATAAAACTAGCACCAAAGTCGCTAAGTTGGCAACTCTGGTTAATCAGCAGGTACTAACTCTCCTATATTGTACAATCGGGTGAACTAATGAATGAAACAAAGGAATAAAGATGAATGCATTTTTCAAGTTTTTTTTTAACTTTTTAAGTTTCATCGAAAAACTATCGTATTTCATTGAATGTTTGTGGTTCATTCATAAAATACTATTTTACTTTTGTGATTAAATATAACAAAAAAAGAAGTTAGTTTCAACGGCTTTTTCTTTATGACTACAATTTTGTATGAAACTTACCTGCTCAAAGTATTAAAAATTCAGACCATTTGAGTTGAATAAAAGCCAAGATTTATAAATTTAAGAATTTATTGAGTTTCATATTTTATTATTTTAAGAGTCTTAACCAAATTAAATTTAAAGTTTTATCACTTTTATTGGCTGAAATTTGTTATCACTTTTTGGAAGTTCTTTTTTAAGAAATTTATATGGGAATATATTTTGTGTACATTAATTTTTTTATATATTTGGTTTTAAGTTTCATGCGTTTAAATTGTAGCTTAAACAAAACACTTTTGTCATCTGCTCAGAAAAAAAACTTGAACTTCAGAAAAAATGAAATGGTCAGTATTGCAGTTTAAATTTTACGAGTATTTGTTTAAAATTTTTATTTATTATATTTATTTATTTATTAATTTTATAGAATACAAAAAGTCGTGCATTTCTTTATATTCATACAAATCTCTTATTTAAAACAAAATTTACTTTTAAGACTAGCTGCACTAGCGGCTTCGTCCACTATTAAGGTATTAGTAAAGAATTAGAATTTTTATAAAAAAAGATAAATTTATAACTTTTTCGTTTCTAGAGTTTTCGAAGATGTATTATTTTATTTTTCTCATAAAGTGCTTTATTTGTTTGAGATTTTATGTGTACTTTATAAGAGATGTAGACGTTTTTAAATTTTGTGAACGCTTAGAGCTCGTTTGTATTCTTGTTAGTAAGAAAATAATATAAACAAAATACATTTTTTTCATATAATTGTTTTTGGGGAAAAAACATTTCAGGGATTTAGTTTGTACATTCGATGAATTATTAGCATCGTAACAATGTTTTCATACGAGATTGTAAAAGTAATGCTAACAGTGACTTTTGAAAAGTAATGCTAACAGTGGAAATCATTAGTATCCTGTGATTATTTGCCAGCTGATCACCTGCGGGGTCGGCGAGGATGGCCACAAGAATAAGTTATTCTTTAATTCTTAAGTAGATGCATCGTAACATTGCTATAATGTTAGAAAAGCTTAAATTTATCAAGGCGGTACCGATCTTAAATTCATGCGATTA
This sequence comes from Panzeria rudis, assembly GCA_956483635.1. Classification (NCBI taxonomy): domain Eukaryota; kingdom Metazoa; phylum Arthropoda; class Insecta; order Diptera; family Tachinidae; genus Panzeria; species Panzeria rudis. Next base: position 62,199,069 of record OY101447.1, read on the forward strand.
CATGCCAATAGAGTCAGAACTCAAAAAAATAAGGTCTTGAGTTTGCTAACAACTTAATGGTAAAAAATAAAATATTATTCTGAAAATTTTTTTATTATTTCGGCTTTCTAGTTCAATAATTGAATTAATGTAAATTCAAATTATTTTTATTAAGAGTGGAGTGCTGGAATATTCAAATCAGATTAGCAGAACGGATCAGTTACTACTGATTTCGACGGCCGCTACGCTCGTCATCATCAGCGTTCTTGTTCGCTTTTACCACTTATGAAGGTGGATGCTTTTTTCACTGAAACATCAGCTATTTAACTAATTTTTGCCAGTAAATAGAATACAAGACTAATTTTCCATGGTATTTTTATTTCAACTAAATTTAGCCAGCTTTGAAATTTCACCTATCTGATTTAATCTGATTTACTGGCAAAAATTAGTTAAATAACTGATGTTTCATTGAAAAAACATCCACCTTCATAAGTGGTAAAAGCGAACAAGAACGCTGATGATGACGAGCGTAGCGGCCGTCGAAATCAGTAGTACTGATCCGTTCTGCTAATCTGATTTGAATATTCCAGCACTCCACTCTTAATAAAAATAATTTGAATTTACATTAATTCAATTATTGAACTAGAAAGCCGAAATAATAAAAAAATTTTCAGACTTTACCTATTCAGTTCAAATAAAATAAAAATTACGTAAAATATTATTCATCTCTCAAGAGTTGAGTATACTCGAATTTTCAAAAACGACGGCAGTGATTTACCCTTGTTTTATGAAGCCATGCTTCTAATTTGTTGCTTGTCAAGGATATATCTGTTGTGTCAAAAATTCTACTAGCCCCCTAGGCTAGAGAAATTTTATTCACCTCAGAAGTGCCAAAAATTTACTTACAATAGTACTTTCATACCATTTGGCTCACGCCCATACCAGTTGATTGGCATTGCGCTAAATAAAATTAGATGAAAATTAGTTTGCACAATTTTGCATCAACTTAGTGATACAAAACCAACACTTCACTAGCATTAACAAATTTAGTGAAAGTGCTAATTTTTTCACATCACTAAACGCAGATATAGTGCAAAAATCTACACTACAATCAAATAGTGCAAAATTTTAACCAACACTAAGGAAGTGCATTTGAACATACTCCCAATAAACATTCAAAAATTGTACCTCAAATTTAGTGCAAAATTTCTATGTTTCACTCAAATTAGTAAGTCAAATTATTTAATTTTTGTGCAAATTTTGTTTGGCATCACTATAACCAATGTTTAGTGGGGCTGCAAAATTTCAATTCAACAAAATTAGTGCAATCGTGATTTCTTTTTGTCTACCGTTTTATATTATAAAAATAAGAAAACATTACATTTTTAATGCTAGATTGTTAGTGATATAAAATCTAAGTGCATTCGGTATTATAAAATTGTTCTAAAAAAGTGTCAAAATCAAAAAATCTTTAAAAATAAGGTTCGATAACAAGGTGGTATTTTTGTTGTGGAAAATATAACACCATAAATATTAGTGGAATTAGTCAAATTACTGCACTACCACCATCTATAAAGTTTTAAAACATTTGATTTTAAATAAAACATCTGATTTAGTAGACAAGAAAATGTTTCTAGCTCTGCTAACGAGCAAATTAAAAAAAAAAAAAAAAAAAAAAAAAAAACATGCACACAGAAAAAAAGGGAATGTAAAATCCACATGCCGCAATTTTGATTGCAAATCATATTAAATTTAGAAGAAATAATTTGTCGTTTGAGTGTGCTACTGTTTACTTGCTTTGTTCATTGCTACAATTCAATGTTCTGCTTAGTTGTGTGACTTGCTGTTGTTTATTCTTACATGTGTCGTCTATGTATACGACAAAAAACGAATTACCAGCGAATATTTACTGCTGCTGGTTTAAAATTACCATTGTTTCATATTAATTTTAAAAGGAAAATAATTAATCTAACCTTAAATAACCGTTAAAACAATTTTGTTATAAACGTTAAGTTTCATTTTCAATCGAGATGACTATAACTTTAATTTCAAATAAGTTTTATGTTAAATAATCATTTAAATCATGTTGAATTAAAATGAAATGCAGTCAGCTACAACGAAAAGTTTTCTGATGACTATCACGTAAGTAAAATAATTAATAAAATAGCTACATTATAGTCATGTTGTTTCAGCTTGATATAACTTTAATTCAACATGATTCTTCGTGTTGTTCAATATCAAACTCACGTTGTTTCAACTTGAATTAACTTTGATTCAACATGATTCTTCGAAATTACTGTGATTCAATATGATTTTTCGTATTATTTCAGTATCAACTTCATTTTGATTTAACTGTACTGGAATATTAAATCAACATGAAATATAGTTAATTCAAAAGGAAAATTTTTTTCAAGATTATTGTAAATCATGTTGATTTAACATGAAACACCTATGAAGCAAGATCACTACCGAAAAATTTTCGACGATTTTACATGGAATTTTTTCTGTGTGTGGAAAATAAGTCATCGGCGAAAATTTTCATAATTTATTTAAATTTTTAGCAAACGTGACTTATATTTTAAGTTAATTCAGGAAAAAAAATATCATTTGTAGTAGAAAACTTACCAGATATAAATATCAGGCACTAAAACAATACTGCCATATTGCAAAACATAAACGGATGTTTTCATCTTTGATGACACATCCAAGGAGCAAATTCAGATTTAAGCATCTATAGTTTTGTTCAGACATTTAACTTTTAACAAAAACTATAGCATTAGTACTGCTGCTGTTGAATTCTTGAAAGCAAATTACATATATTTTGCACATTTAACGTAACACCTGCGGTACTTCCCTAATTGATTCAAATTCGCATTGTGATAATTTGAACATGAATTGTTCCTTCAGCGTTTGGTATAATTTTTTGCGTGGTATTAAAAAAAATCTGATTGACGGTCTTTGACGTTGTCGTCATCATATGCAGCGCACGCGTAATAGAACAACAACTTTTAACGTTTCAACATCTTACAAGCACCAGCCACAACAACAAACAACTTATAACAAAGTGCGTAGGCTGGTAGGCAGGTACTTGTTTTGTCAGATGCTTGTATTTAAATACACACAATCTCAATATGCATAAGCAAAAATATGCTCCAGCATATGTAATATATGCACATCTCAACAAAATTTCTTTGTTTTATTACAACTCCATATGTCCGTCTGTCTACCCGTCCGTCTGCGTATTTGATTGCATACTATTGTTGCAACAACCAACTGTCAAATGTGTAATAAAATTTTAAAATTTATTGTAATTTAGTATTTTTAATTCGTTAAAACTTTTGTTTTATTGCAGTTTTTGCTTTTGTTGTTTTCATTATTGCTGTTTTGTTATCTATCGCTTAAATAATATTTAAATCAAATGTTGTCGCCTGTTCAGTTGACAATTGTTGGTCTTGTGGGTTTTTGTTGTTTTCCTTCAGAAAGCATTTTTCATTCATAAAAACAAAAACTCGATCAAAAACGTGGTTTAAATTTAAATCATAGTAAGTCTTAGATTAAAACTTTTTGATAATGATGACGAAAATAATGGCTTGATCGCGATGACGACAATGATAGTGACTAAGCCTCAAGTGTGAACTAGTGTTTTACTGCTTGAATAGCTTTGAAAGCAGAAATAAATAGTAGTTGGCAAAAGACACACTTGTGCTTAATTTAAGTCAGTGGTCTTATGATTTTTTAAATTTTATTCGTATATTAGGGCTAGAAAAATAGAATGCATATAAAACGATACATGGTTGCAGACGTAACATTCGTACGCATATATTTTAATACATTTAATTATTTACTTAATTTTTTTTGAGAAAAATATATTCGAGCCCAAGTTGAAGTTTCGGTCATTAGAAAAAGTAGAAGTTTTTTTGGATTTACTCATTTATATATACCTATTTGTTTTATTTTTCTGGCATGCTTGGCAACAAGAAAATATTGGCCATGTGTCATTGGGACATATTTTAAATCTCCCCGATCACAATTGCTATTGCTCGCCTGTTCTTTTAAACGACAAAAGGTTCGAGGAGACTTTCCCGGGCACTCGGTATTCGTAGCGGTAATAACGGGGGTCATACAAATATTTCAGTAGAAGTTGTCAAATTGACGAAGATTATGAGAATGTGAAGCAACTCATCTGTGCATATCCAGCTCTATCAGTAAATAAGGCGATAAACCAAAGAAATTTTATATTGTCCAAACTAGCAGTCCTCGGCGAATGTGATATTAATGCTGGCGCGGATACAAGGGGGATGGACGACATATCCCCCCCCCCCCCCCCCCCCCTTGCACAAAAACTGAGTACATATGAAATTTATACACACAGTAAAATACTAATGTAAAATCAACATGTCGCAATGTTTATTGGAAATCACATTAAGTTTTTGCAACAGTACAGAAAAATAATTTGTTTTTTGAAAACAAAATTATTCAAAGTTTACACTAGGTGTGATTGAGTACTAGATAATTTGTAATAATTTGCGAAAATTATTATTTATTTTTACTAGACTCCGTTCGTTTACTTTTAAACATTTGTAAAGAAAGAGCATAAGAACCATTTTTATTGTTAATAACCAGGGCTGCCAGTATAGGGATTCTGATCCCAAATTAGGGGAGTTGTCATCACAATTAAGGATGAAAAATTTCATTTGGGATTTGGGGTTTTCATTGGAGTTATTTAAAAAATACATTGAGGTTTTTTTTGGGAAATTCCCTAAAAGTTTCTTTCCTACTTCTTCTAAAATATTTTTAACATACATACATACGAGTATATTGAGTGATTTGGACCCCAGGTTAATGTACTAGTCCCTATTAACACAAAGTTCAGTCATATCAATTTTAAAAGTTTAAAAGTTTACTAACTCTCAGTTTGCCTGACCTGACATTTTATCTGAAAGTTTAACATTATCGTTAACATTTTATTAGTGACTAGCTATACCCGGCGTGCTTCGCTACCCAATTGTTGTGGAGATATAGAAAAATTAATTAACTCATTGAAAAATAACCATAAAATTGGTTAGTTTTTTGGCAATCTTTTTAGTTTTGGCGAACTTTTGCGTCCTAGCGATTTTTTAAATTTGGCAATTTTTCGTTTTGACTTTTTTAACTCTGGAATTTTTTAGTTTTAGAGTTTTTTTTTTAATTTCAAGAGTTTGCCTCTTACGGTTTCCAAGATACAGCAAACTGTTTAAGCTACATAGTCAAAAAAACATTAACTTTCAGAACAGCCTTTAATTTTTGTTTTGTTAAATATACTACAGACTACACCAATTAACACTAACTTTGAAAATTTCGAGAGTCTATATAAAAGTGTCTGTATATTACATTAGTATTTCAACATGTTTCGTTGCTCGCTTTAGAACACCCTTTAATCTTTAGCCCGTAGCTCTTACGGGTCTCGAGAAAACAGCCTGTGACAGGCAGACAGACAGACGGACTGACGGACAGCGTATCGAAAACAATAAGATTAATTTACGCTTTTGGTGTCAGAGCCCTAAAAAGAACCTTTTCCAAAAAGTAGCTTTTCAAAAAGTAACCATTTTCAAAAGAATACCATTTTCAAAAAGTACCCTTTCCAAAACACATTTTTCAAAAAGTACCATTTCTTAAAACTACATTTTCAAAAAGTAGGTTTTCGAAAAAGCACCTTTACAGCTATAATAGCTGTTTTACAATATCTCACTAACCGTTCGACTTCTGTAGAAAATGCAACGCTGATCTAATGACGTTATGGAAAGTTTTAAAAAAGCTATAACAACACATTATATCAGGGTAGCATTTTGTGCAGAAGTCGAACAGCTTGTACAATAGTCTAAAAACAGCTTAAGAATAAATGCGTACGCTTTTGTTAAGCGGCAAGGCAACAAGTCAAACTGTTTGATGAAACAGGGATTTTTTTTACTGTATTAGTGCAAAAGAACTCAAACGTATAATTAGCAATATGTCAAAAAGTGTTTTTTTTTACTTCAAGATTTACATACCCAATTAATTGCAAGTGGCACGATATCAAATCATGGCTGGGGCAGCCAACCACAAAACGAAGTGTTCTAATGCCTATGGTAATAACATTCACGAAAGTAAAATAATTAATAAAATAGCTGCATTAAAGTCATATTATTTCAGCTTGATATAACTATAATTCAACATGATTCTTGGTGTTGTTTCAATATTAAATTCACGTTGTTTCAACTTGAAATAAATTTGATTCAACATGATTCTCCATGTTGTTCCAATAGCAAATACACGATGTTTTAACTCGAAATAACTTTGATTTAACATTATTTTTCGTATTATTTTATATCAACTTCATTTTAGATTTAACTGTACTGTGCAATATTAAATCAACATGAAATATCTTTAATTCAAAATTATAAATGTTCCTTCAAGATTATTGTAAATCATGTCGAATTAACATGAAACGCCTATGAAGCAAAATCACTACCGAAAAATTTTAAAGTAACCTGGTTTTCGACGATTTGACATTGAAATTTTTCTCTATGTAATAACTGCACACAATGTATATATGTATGAAAAAAACCTATGTAGATAGGCCTTCCATAAGGCCTTCCTTAGAAGGCAAGCGGGCATGAGTACTGGATCTAAAAAAAACTTAGGAAGGCGTTACAGAAAGCATTATAAATAAAGGCCTCCATGAGCTGGGATGGCTTGAAAATGAACACTTATAAAATAAAATATATGATTGATAGTAAGAAAAACAAATACAATAAAGGAATTCACAAGGTGTACTAATGTCTTAGGTACTAACATTGTACAACATTTCAAATAGGACATATTTGAATACCCTGTCATATATTCAAATACTAAACTATAAAAACTTCAGAAACTAAACATCAAAATATTAAATCAAAAATATTTATTTACATACAATAAAAGTACAAACATTAAAATTCAAAATAAAAACGGTTTTGTGCGAAAATTATTCAACTGAACACATAGCACACCACAAAAACATATCTAAATAAGTTGTAGTGTCATATTATATTTTTATTGAGAATATCAACAACAAACATTCAAATATTATACAACGTTAGTACCTACTACAGTTAGAACACTTAGGACCACCTTGTGAATTCCTTTAATGAAACAAAATTAAATATAAAAAAGTCTTATATCAAGAGAATACAGAACTTTAAATACCTTGGGCTTCTAATAAATGATCAGTGGGACTCCTCAAAAGAAATAAGATGTCGGACTGCGATGGCAAGAGATGCTTTCCGTTGACCAGCCATGATCGAGACAAAAGCAAGATACATATATTAAATGCTATCTATATATGGTCAGTTTTAGTATATGCGGTAGAAAAATGGACAGTAAAGACTGCTGACATAAAGAGAATAGAAGCCTTTGAGATGTGGATCTACCGACGACTATTAAAAATACCTTGTGGACTGCGCACGTACCAAATATTGAAGTAATGACAAGAATGAATCGAGGAAGAGAACTTGTATCGACCATATTTAGGACATATTATGAGAAATCAAAAGCACAAATTACTGCAAATAGTTATCCAAACAAAAATTGAAGGAAGACGTACCAGAGGCAGAAAGGAGAAGTTTTGGTTAAAAAATATATATAAAGAATGGACAAACTATCGCAATGGGAAGAATCTCCTTCATTTCAATACTTGGTTTGTTGATTTTTAACTATGGTGTAAAAATAATTAAGGACTCTTTATATCAGGCTGAGAGTAAAACGTCCACATTTCTGTTTCATTGAGGCCAATTTTTTTCCAAAAAATTATTTGTTTTCATAAACAATAGACTTTGTAGAAACACTGCATGCAAACATAAAAAACCAAAATAATTTCCATAAATGTGACACAGTTGGCAATCGTATTGATATTAAACGAATTGCATGTCTCTTAACTGCCATTTAGCCGCCAGCCTGCACCCATTCATTGACACACACGCACACAATTTACAAAATATTTATGATTTTATGAATGAATGAATTACCTCAACACACAAATATAGTTAGAATATGTTTCATATTAAATAATTTTCGCACTATGGCCTGAGCCAGAATTAAATTAGGAGTACAGCAGCTATTACGAATGAATTATGTTGAATTTTGACATTTGGTATCAGCTTTAAGTTAAATCAGCTTGTTATAAGAATATAGTAATACTTAATGGAAAACGTCCATATATTCTGTTGAAATTTTATAATAAAATTAACTAATTCTTTAAATGGTCTGAGCTTATTTTTATCATTAAATAGATTGGAAAATTTTTAATATTTTAAAAACTTTAACAGTTTTGCAGCAAAAATAAACTATTATGCGCTAAGACAATGAAAACCCTCTTCAATGCAAAAAGCAAAACCCTATTTGCTTCTTAGCTGAGTATGTTATTTCACACTCATAAATTTTGTTTCAATCAATTGTGGAAAACTTCGTCCGATAAATGACCTCCATGGGCATTCATGAAGATTTTTACTGGTTACTTGAAATTTTCTGTAACCAGTAAAAATTTAATGATAGTGAAAGTAAAATTTTTTATCGGTAAAAATTAGCTGATTTCTTAATTTTTTTCAGTAATCAGTAAAACTTTAATGCCATCGAAAATTAAATAGCAATATCAATAAAAAAATAATTATTAGTGAAACTTTAGAGTACTCATATGTGGTATACGGGAACAAACCCCGCATTCGAGCCGAAACTGACAACGTGTAAAAGAATGAAGTAAACAATAAATTCTCACTAATTTTAATATTGTAACGAGCTTTTTCCAAAATTAATATTTTACTATTCAGTTATTAAAGTTTTATTAAAATACATTGAAATGGATTATGGAGAGCTATTAGCTAGTTCCTATGCGCATTTCATTAGGGCTAATGCAAATCATCAGGTTAAAGGTTCCCTAATTTTGATATTGTAACGTGCTTTTTCCCAAATTAATATTTGACTGTTCAGTAAAATATTAAAGTTTTATTAAAATAAATTGAAATGGATTATGGAGCAATATTATCTAGTGCCTATGCGCATTTCATTGTGGTTAATGCAAATCATCCCTGATGATATGCATTAACTGCGTTACCGTAGGCTCCTTCAAAAAACAAGCTCCAATCACCTTTTCCGATGTAGCAGAGTAACACACGGTGACTTTAAGAGGATATAATGGCTCTTCATGAACTTTGCGTAAATATTCCTTTGCTCAGAACCCAGAATTTTGTTTATTGACGTCGCCACCGAGGTAAATATGAACGTTAACACCATTGACGAATAATTGCGCGCAGACATTATCATAATTATCGCGACTTTTTGAGGCTTTTACAAATTCATTGTTATTCACTATAAATTCCGTACTGGAATACGCTGCCACTTACAAAGATGGCAACACTTTCCATAAGGGTGATACTTATTGTCGCATATATTACAATCATCATCATCGTTATATTTTCTTATTTTGAATATCATTTATTTAACCCATTGAATTGGAGAAATGTAATACGAGAGCTATTGGTTTTGTTTTACCTAATCCATCTTCGTAAGTAAGAACTCTTTTGTAGTAGATTACGTTATATATGCATTTGTCCTTTTTTCTGCCTGTGCAAAACGATTTTTTAAGTACTTCGACCCATTGTCTTAAGTAGTAAATTGCATATTTTATTTTTAACATGTTGCATGCCAGTACACATGTACAATTTTACATTTCATTGAATATTTTTTAATGAATTAATTTTAGACAACAATTTTCAATTGACTTTATAGTTTCGACAAAAACATATAATGGAGAAAATATAGAAATTATGATTTTGGCAAATAAAATTAGCATTAAATGAATGCAAATAGATAAAGCAGAAAACCATAAAATAAAATAAAAAATCTCAATTAATTTTCCAAAAAAATTAAAAATAAAATTGTGTCAAACGTACACACTCACACACAGAGAGATACAAAACTCTCATAGAAACTGCCAGTGGCAGATTTCTAAAAAAAAACACTGAAACCATTCAACTTCAGCAGGCGAAAATTAAATTGAACTGAAATGATTTTCTTGACTATGTGACTGTCTGATGCACATATTTGTGTTTTTTTCCATCCCGGTTGGCCAACTCGTCGTAGGGGACATTTTCATCAAGGACTACTTAAGGAAATTTTGACATTTGTCATGTACGTTATTTGTCGATTACAGAGTCTTTTAAGAGAACCTAACGGAAACCGTACTCAAAGAATGGTTGAAAGAAAAACTATTCAACAGCTGGTAGATATTGTCCGCAAGCTAGTCTTGCAACGTTCCATTTAAAATTATGTATAATATCGTTACAACAAAAAACACTACTCTTCGTATACCAGCAAATCAACTTATTGTGGACATTGTCGCTCAGTCTGTCACCAGCTTGAATCATTTTGATACATTCCTGTGCCTCGTTTCTGTATTTCTCGCATCGTAAAAGATCTGACATGAAACGTGTGAATTGAAAGAAAAACGAAGTAAAATGAAGCCAAAATGGGGTTTTCTCACACAAGTGTTTCTGTATATTTACAATGCGAGAACTATCTGTCATTTAAGTTATTTTCCATTAGTTATTGGAAGGATGTAAACAAAAGTGTTTCTGTAACAACATTTTGTAAAGAGTTTTCACTAACGCCGTCAAAATTTCTCACATTTGAAAACGAGGCGGAAGTATTTTTAAAATTAAAAATATTTGATTATAGATTTTAAAACTATACATGGATAATGTAAGCAAGTTAATTTACCTAATTATTTTGTTTTAAAGAGTTTTTTTTATAAGTATTGAAGAAAATAGAAATTATCTCTTCCCTGGTGGTTAGTCGCCGACTGTTCTTTTTATTACGATAGCGCTCCGTCGATTGCAAAAACTGAGCACGTTTTATTTTGCATTGAAAATAAGACTACAAGTATTTTACAATGGTTTTAAGTTGCGGCATATTATCGTTGGAAAGATAAAGGGTATAAAACACATTTAATAAAGTATTTTTTGTTTAAGAAATAATATAGTATTTTATGAAAATATTTCAACACCGCTGTCAATACTTTTCCATCGGCTTGGTGCTCTCTTTGACACTTAAATAATTGGAATATTCCAATAAATAAGATGGCTTTTCGTATTGAAATACGAAAAGCCATCTTACTCACAAATCGAGAAACGATGAAATTTTTTGTTTCACACTTCATGTGAAAACTTTTACGATGCGAATATTACAGAAACGAGATACTGCTTTCTGATGAAAAGTTCTGTTACAATGTCTATTACAACTTCTCGTATTAAATATCCTCTGAGCTCTTGTAGTCATGTATGAACTTAGCTGCCATTTGTACAAAAATTTCCCCACTGATATCACAGTATAAGCAGACGCGTCAACTTTCACAGTTGAAAATTGCCCAAATCAGGTTTTTATTTACGTGTTGGTATTTCATTATATACAATTAAGAGCCATTATTACAACTAAGCAATAGCTAAAGGCAAGATTTTGTCGGACGAATAAAAGGTTTATCTTTATTAAAACTTTACTTTAAATGAAAGTGAGCTATAAGTTAAAGTCTGCTGCATCCTACCTGGTAGGTTAAAGTAAATTTGTAATAATGATACACTGTTTATCCGTCCGACAAAAGCCTGCTTTTAGCAATTGTCAACTTGTAATAATGGCCCTAAAAGTGTTTTACAAATGCATGCGTAAAACGAAACAAAAGGAAACACTAATACTTTCTTGTTTCTCTTTTTTGATGCTGGCCACGTCGACTGAGACGGCAATATCTTCCGACTCATGTCGCGTCTGGTTAGACTATGCTGATATGTTTGAGCTGTCACCAACAGGTCATCGAAACTTTAACATTATCATGCATCGGTCTTGCAAGATGCCTGAAAGACGTGGCCAACAGGGATATGACTGTTTGTTATTTTAAGTGTAGAATGCAAACCAATTCAGTCTATTGAAATTAAAATTCTATAACTTAAAAAAATTTGCATTTTAAGCGACAAATGTAAAACATTTGTTTTATCGTGTTGACACTTAATTAGCAAATTTAGGTTAAACAATTCTTTCTTTGTACGAAACGATCACTAGTAAAAAAAATTGCACACAAAATTTCAATTAATTTTTTTTTCTCTTATGAAGTATTTATTTGTCCAAAAAGTTTAATAACTAAAAAAATACTTTTTATTTGATAAATTCTGACACAGTGAAACAAATTTTCTTATGTTGTAGTAGAGCATTTACTTATGCATTACTATTTTTAATGCTGTCTAATATTCTTTCCAATATTATAGCGGCGTTCAGTGTTTGATGCAAATGATCTTGCGAAAGTGCAAGTGCAAAATATCGTAGCTTTTTTTTATGAAATCTAACAACAAAATACACAAAATTTCATCAAAAAGCTCCGTTGCACTTTTGCAAAAACATTTGCATCAAAAACTGAACCCGCTTATATATATTTTTTTATAAAAATTGTCTAATGCGTTCGTTTTTCAGCTTGTAAGAAAACGTCGTAATTATAATTACAATATTGTTAACATTTTATTTAATAAAAAACGTGTACAAAGAGAACTTCAAGGTTTTCCACTTCCTACATTATTTTGAGTTTGAGTTGAGAACATTCAGATATGTTAATGGTACTGAAAGATCAAATCATGGGAAATGATTCAATTAAATATTAAAAAAATATGTTTATTTGATTTGCACTTAAGTCTGACATAAAACTTAACAAATAAAATTATCTATCCCATATGCTAAGCTTACTTTATTTTTGCAAATTTTTTTTTTACAAAGGAAGCCAATGTTGGTCAGGACTGTAGCATGGAGAGAAATTTTTATCAAGTTGTCTGCCAAAGGCCTTTGTTTTATACTCGCCTGCAGCGGCTCCAGCGGTAACCAAACTTTTGGAATAATATTTATGTTTTAGTGTGCTTTAGCCTTATGTAAATGGCAAAAAAAACACCTCTAACAGCATGGAAAGGTACCCGGGAACCTATATGGAAAATAGCGGTGTTCTTACTTTTAAATATCGAATTTTTAGAAACCGGCGGCCAGATTCTTATTCCTTTAAGGAGAGATGTGTTCACGATTTACGTCAGTACCTTCCATTACGGCCTAACTTGACGGTGTGCTCATAACACCGTGTGAAGTTGAGTGTTCACCACCACCCCCGAGTCACCCCGAAGGCACACCTGTGTGTCTTGCAAGGCGCACACAGGTAGCAACTTCTCATGCATGGCCGACCCACCATGAATAAACACCTTGTTCGAGTGTTTGAGCTATCATATCTCTGCTACATCAGCAGCTAACGCGATGTACACAAGTAATCCGGAGAACCAGAAGCAAGCCAGGTATCTACAACAATGTGTAGACGCCGCTATGCAAAATATTCCCCTTCTCCCGCGCACAAAGCACTACTGATGCAGCCTCTGTTGGTTTAGCAACAGCACAAAGAGGCTTTTCGTTGGTGGACCGAAGTCCACGCCAGCCACTAGCGCTGGGCAAGCATCAGTCTTTTGACCAACACCTCTCCTAGCGATTTTGGTAGCAAGCGCAGCCACCACGTGACCTCCAGAAGGAGACCTCACCAACAACCAGCCACAGAATCATCCTTCCTGTTGAGGGTGAGACGAAGTCCGCCACGAACATCATCTAAGATGATGTCGCTTAACGGCGAGCATCATCTCTTTAACCCTCTGGAACCCAGGTCATCTGCGGGGCAACCGGTTCCCGTGGTACCAGTTCATGCTACTGGTAAAGCCTCAAAAGAAAACCCCTAGAGGTTAACTTTCTATTGAATTTGGTCTTAGGTGAAACCATAGGTGTCCTTCCACCTTCTTACTGACTAGCGTAGGCAAGCCTACTTCCTTAAATAAATATATGCACGCCCGTTGCTCTGTTTCCAGAGATTGGGTAGTAACACATAAGTTTTAGGCGTAATTGGCCAAAGGTAATGCCAGCAAAAACCAATTACCCTATCCCCAGAAAGCACAACATCAAAGCTATTGTTATCACCAAGATGTATTACCCGTGCTCCCCGGGGGACTTCTGAGTAGAATGAAATTTCACTACAACTGGGGGCTAGTATAATTTATGACACAACAGATCAGATAAGTTTTTGACAAGCAGCAAATTAGAAGCCGCCCTCATTTTTGAAAATTCGAGCCATCGCCCAATACATAGATTTTTACGGCTCTTAAATGTTAAAAATGTATTGTTTTTTTTATTTTGCGAAAAATTTTACATCATATAATGTCATTTTTGCTAAAGCAGAGAATTTCGTTTTATATGTATAAAAATGTTCTTTTAAAAATTTGTTAGTAGCCGGCGGCTTGTAGTAAAATTTTTTGCTTCGCCGCCGCAAAATTTTATATTGTCAGAAAATACATAATTTCACAGACGTCAAAATTTTATATTGTCAAAAAAGAAATCATTTGGCATAGCAGAATCGTGAAATTTTTTTCCCCAAAGGCAAATATTTTTTACCATAGTACTTTTCTACCGTTTACACAAGCACAAAACCGCATAATATATGTTTTTATTATTCTTTAAGGATTTGGAAACAAGCCCTCAATGATTTTTATTTTTCTAATTTGTATCCCTGAGTTGTTTCTTACAAGCTTTGGAGACTATTAAAAACAAACATATGTTGAGTTTTTCTGTGTTTGTAGGGTTTCTTTTATTCCCTGCTTTCTCGTTTCCCAGGAGAGCGGGAAATACAAAATAAATTCCCGGGATTTCGGAAATTCTCGGAATTTGAAGAACGTAATAAAGTATTTATGCAAAATTTTAATTTCCGGAATCCATTGATTCTATATGAGAAAAATGAATCATTCTGGTATGTGTTGGGAATCGTTCGATTTCAAATCAATTCGATTTCAAGGAACAAAATCGCCTGAAAGATGACTTATTGATGTTTTTATTGTTTTTGAGGCTTAGAATATTTTATTCGATCTGAAATTCGATTTCACTGTATCGTGCGATTTATATAACACATATTTGGCAGTTATTAGTTTTATGAAATCGTGCGATTTGAAATCGATCGAGCTTTATTTTAAAAGTATTTCACAAACAAAACAGTTTCTAAAGAAATGAGATAAAAAAATAAAAAAACAACATATTAGAAAAATCAAGATTCGAAATAAATTAGATAAAGAACAATGTTGCTGTTCACTCAACGTTCGCTAACTGTTTACTTGTTAAATTGGTAAACTTTTTCATATATTTTGTTGCTGTAAAATTTATTTAAAAAATTTTTTGACAGCAAAATGTATGGGAAATGTTACCAATATAACGAGTAAAAAGATACCGAATGAGGTCTAAACTGTACATCGAAATTTTAAGGAAACTTCGAATTTAAAAACTATTTTTAGACCTAGCAAAAAGGGATCATACAAATCATTAGTAAAATCACTGATGTAATGATATCAAAGAAGTTTTATTTCTGATCATTCATCACTGATTTATACACGTTGTTGTCAAAGGGCGGAAGTTATCCAAAGATCGATTAAAAAGTTGTCTAGGAAAAATTTTGCTGACAAAGAACAGTCTTAGAACAGTAAACTCAGTCCTTTACTTTTTGGTATGCAATGAAAATTCCCTGCCCTTAGAATATTTTTACTTTTATATTCTTTGTTACAAATAGATTTTTAGAACAGTCAATGCATTAATTTTTGCACCTCACAATCGGTTTCTTATATAATGGCGCTTTCTTTTCCAAAAATATTAAAATTTTTTTACTTTTTATTAAAAAATCGTAATTTAGCATTACTTTAAAACAAAAATTTACCTTCGTAAGGGATAATACAATAGTTTCTAATAAATTCATTTTCTCGAAAAATGATTATATTACAGATTTTCATTGAACAGTGCAAACAATGCAACATTTTTTTTCAGAAATGAAAACGCTATAAGTTACACAATTTTTCCCAAATCAGACAAAAATATTATTTAATATATGTTTTACAAGAAATTCTGAAAATATTTTTCTTTAATTCTGTAAATTTTTTATTTGATATTTGAAATATTTTGAAATAAATTGTTTTATAGATTCAGCCATAAGGTTTGTTTAACAAATAGAAAAAAAATCAGTTAAGGGTTTATTTGTTTTGGGAAAATAATTTGTTTAAAAATTGTCATTTTCAATGAAATCGTTGAGACATTTTTGTCTGAATTTACAAATTTTTCTGTCGGTCCGTTTCTAGAAAAAATATTTTTTCATTCATTGACTTTTGTTACTGAAAATTATATTTCGTTTTTTCTGTGTAAGAGGAATTGACGTATGCACTATGGCCGGAAATCGCAAAGTTGCGGCAAAAAATATTGCCCGACAAGGTGGCGTCACCAAATTTGGTATGCAGACTTCCACTGCCACAATACAGAGTTAAAAAAAATTTGTTATTCACATCCCATTTTGGAGTGGCCCACCTATAGGGATTTGCTCATAATTAGAGTTACTCGCCATAAGAAATTTTGTAAGCCCTACGTTTGTGGCATAAAATATGTTTAGTACTTTTATGTAAAACACAGTGAGAAAATTTTTTGTAGAACATTTTAGCCCTCTAACTTTACCCTTCCTTAAAAAGGGACAAAATATTTTACAAAAATATTTGCCATAAAACTCCGATATAATACCCATATTCATAAATGATTAGCAACGTTAATGTATGCATTAAAACCGGGTATCCTATACGAAATTCGTACATTAAACCACCATTAACTTTAATCAATTTTTATGAATATTGCACAGAAGATCCACTAGGTGTCGCACTTAAGGTCTTTGGACCAGATCTTTCCTCTATTCTATGAATATGAAGTCTTTAAGGACATTCAAGCTCCAAACTCAAGATCAACGACAGAAATCATTAAAAACTTAAAGTGCATTTAAGGGTTAATTTCGTACTTATTCACAATTAGTAATCGGCATAGCAAATCTTTTAAGCCTTACATTTAAGGTACATATAAGGTGTTTTTAAGATTTTTGTATAACTTCACGAGGAACATTTTTGTACAACATTTTAGCCTACTATATGCCGGTGAAGGGGAGGTTTGTACCCCTTTTTTAAGAAAGGTACAAAAATGTTCATACAACTCATACAACGAATAGTTAAAGGATTAAAATGTTTTCTAAAAATTTTCCTCCTAGTGTTTTACATAAAAGCATAGGCACATCTTATATCTTAAACGTAAGGATTACAAGATTTCATATGCCGAGTCACTCTAACTATGTGCAAAAGCGTATAGTTTTAGAGTTTTCCACCTTGAATGTTTCTAAAGAAATATCAAATTCTCGTTAGTCTGCAGTTGTTTGCAAAAGCTTTTAACACCACATAAAACTTGAGTTTTTCTAGAATAACTCAAAATATTAACATAAGTACCAAAAACAAACATTTATCAAATATATTTCACATTCGCAGATTTTCTTAAATAAAAATACTTTTTGAAAAACAATGTTCTAATTTGGTAAAACATTTGTTGCTTCACAGCGGATAATATGTATTACAAAAATTGTGAAGATTAACAGCTTTGTATGCAAAAACAGGGTTGCCAACAGGGATGCCTCTGTAGATGAGTGGTAGCAATGCTAGCCTGTCAGTACAAGGGTCGTGGGCTCGATTCCCACCATATACCCTGCGTAAAAAATTTTTGTTTTTTAAATTTTTTCTTTCCAATATATTGGGGAATGAACCCTATACAAAAAAATTTTTTTAAGTTGAAAAAGTGCCTTTTTGCCGCAATATATGAAATTGGGCCATAGTGGTATGGTAAAAATGTTTAGATCTTATAAAAATAAAAGCTTTAAGGATAACGCATGCTTTGGCATTTTAAAGGCACTTGTAGCTAGAAACGCTCCACTTTTTAAGAGGAGACTGAAACCTTTCCAATGACATTAATATTATTAATATCTGATAGCGTGCCCTAAAGTTATTCAATCTTGAATATGACGAACTCTTCGCAAAAGTCGCCGATATGCCAAATTTTAGGCGGCTATAATAAAGGAGCCATCGGATAAATTCTTCCGCCATGTAATGCGCACGTAAGAGTATAATATATATGAATAGGTGAGTCACAAAACTCGCTCGTTCACTTTAACTTTTGGGGAAATGCAAAAAATATATTGCGGCTGACTAAATGAATCAAATTAGTTGAATGCTATTCATTCTGAAATGTTGTGATATTCTCGTTTAATAACTCAACGTTTGAAAAACTGAAGCTAGCTGAAATATAGAAATATAATAGATTTAAGTTTGGAGAAAGAGTTTTGCTAAAAATTTTCGAAACCAACGAGTTTTACTTTAAACCATATATGATCGAACAAGTTTTGCAATACACTATAGCCCATCAGATAATTAATTATTCAGCTGCACTATATATTGAAAACTATATTAATTTTTTAAAATTATAGAAACAGTGTAAAAAAATGGTAATAATACTTTTTTTAAGTTTTAGAAAATATGTGAATTTTTTAACAGATAAAATAAAATATTCATCTCCTCCTCATGGTATTCTTCCGTGCGATGACCAATATTGTTATTATTGTCCAAGACCGAAACATAAAATTGCAAGTCTTTATTATCTCTCCAATTCTTCTCAACATCTCTTTTCTTTTCAGGTTTAATTTCCACATTGATTGGGAAGTAATCCTGGAATAATGCCATGAATTTGGTTTTATCGTTTCAAGAATTGATCTAGAAGTTAATCTCTCCTTGCACAGCCAACATTCCTTCTCGTGTTTTTCAATTATCATTCGCTTTGATGGTTTGAATTTAAAGTGTAGTTGACCTGGTACTTCTACGGCAGGGGCTAGAACTGTTTACCAATCATGGTAAACCTCCGCAAACTTCCCGTACAGAACAGAATTCAGTATTTGCTTGGAATTATTATCGTATCTTCAAAAAAATTCGGTCCTCCCAAACACCTTAGCGGGAGCCATGAATGTGTATCCAAGTACAGGATGTTTTAGTAATTTTTCGCAACTTCGTGATTGAGATAAAAACTTGCACAGCATTGCTAAAGCAATCATATTTTCATTTTGCCCTGGGCAGCCACCGCAGAACAGAAAGGTTAAAATAGTGAACCAGCGAGTTTTGCTACAGAACATGCAAGGAGATAGTTTTGAAAATGTCTGGTGTGTGGAACGAACCATTTTTTTACTAACTGCAATTTTAGGTCACATAAAAACATCGAAAGGGACATGATTCGATCCAATCTGCATATTTATACTTATAAAGCGCTAAAAGAACTGTCAGAATCAATTGTTATCTCGATTTTTTAATTTTTGTAACGAACGCGTTTTGTAACTCACCTACTCAGATGTAGAATCTCATTAAAATCGGTAGTGAAGTCAAGACCGTGGTGAAAATTTTTTAAATTACTCATTTATACATTTTGGACAGATATAAACTAAAAAACTATTTTTCTTCTCTTGCTATTATGACTTTGTTATCAAAAGAATTTGATCAATTCTTTCAAAAATTTAATTTTTAGCGATTATTTTATCTAAAGCAAAAAAGTATATTATTTCCATAAGCAGTTTTCGACTTCAGTGACCTCTAGTGGCGGTAAAACCAGTCAGTCTAAAAATTTTAAGTTTTGAGTCAGTTATTTTGGCACAGGGATGGCAGAATTGGTACAATTGTTCCATTTTTTATACAAATCGAGCTTTAAAAGTACAATGGTACACCAATGTCTTATTTAGTACAATTAATAGCTTTTAGATTTTTTAAAAAATGATTATTTTGTAATTTTCGTCCACTCGCATATCTGCAAAATTTAATCTGACTTAAATTTTTACGAAGTATTGAGAACAAAGTTCGATTTAAAGGTATGAATATTTAAAATGGCCATATAAGACCAGCTCACAAAACATAGTCTCTGTAATTTAAAGCTTTTGCAGATCAGGATACGTATTAAAGAGTGAAAAAAATATATTGTTATAAATTTATTTGCACTGTAGTAAAAGCGAATATTTCGGAATTTATTGCGAATATATTCTTCTACCTTCCAATTATGTCCTAATTAGTGAGTTACTTTCGATTAGAAATTGCTAAGTCCTACTTAAACACACTTTAATTTTCCACAGATAGTACTATATGGGCATTTGCACAGCAAAGTTCACTTTTTGTCACGTGCGACACCAAGCAATTATGCTCGTTTTTCCCAAAGAAAACATAACTTTTTTTATACTGCTTTACTGCACAACCTAAATCAGAGCGTTAAACGTAGCGTAAGCAGCAGGGTAAGTTTTTACAATATATTGAAAGTAAATATTTTGTGGTAACATGTACTGTAAATACGTACCCTATTGCTTACGCGACGCTCAATGCTCTGATTTAGGTTGAGCTGTTACATATTTGTGTAGGGCGTAAGTAGCAATACACAGAAAAAATTATCACAAAAAAATGTTCAAACAAAAGATTGTTTAAAAATAAATTTAATTTTCAGTAAATGTTTTGTCCATATTCTATGAATTGTTTGTTTGACTTTTTTTTTTAGAACGCAAACACCAAAAACAACAATAAAACTGTGTCGTATAAACCTGCCCCGATGACGACATACACAAAAAACAACAACAATCATATCAAGAGAAATGCGTTGTACCAGCTTGTTTACAAAAGATTTTTGAGTGAATCGATTAATGTCGTTGCGTTTATTCTCATTCATTTTTTTAGAGTATTACATAAACATTCAGACTTGAACACATTTAACAAAGTCAAATCTCATAAATGCTTAATGGATGATGATGATGACACAGACAAAAATTTTTTTTGTATTTTTGTTTGATTCAGTAAATTATTTTGCTTAATAATTGTTAGAATTTTTTACTAATTGTTTATTAAATTAAGACAGAAATATTGTTTGATATTTTTCAGAAAATCCAGTAAATATTTTTGTTTGGTTTAGTAAATTATTTTGTCTGCATTTTGTAAATATTTTTAGACAAATTATTTTATAGATTTAAACAATTTGTTCGCTGAAAAAAACATGTTTTTTAACGAAATTGTTGAGGTATTTGTGTCTATATTTACAAATTCGTTTGTAGGTCCGTTCATAGACAAAATATTTACTATTTCATTGAATTCCTTCACAGAAAATGAAATTTAGTTTTTTCTGTGTACATTAAGTAAAAGTTTGGGAAAACAAGAACTACATAGTTCTGAAATACAATCATAACATCTTGATACCGTACGTGACCAAAAAGTGGACTTTCCTGTGGAAAGTATTGAAAAGCGATATATTTGCTATACTTAGTACATGTTTCTGGCTTCAAAAATTTGTTTTGGCTTCAAAAATCTATTTTTGGACAACAATTGGTACAATTTCATATGCCATCCCTGTTTTGGCACGATTACAACGCCATTATTTTCTTCCATTGTTTTTTATCCATGAAACAAAACACCGTGCGATGAATGTGAGATATTAAGGGATATAATGGAGCATAAGCTATGCATTACTTGGGTGGTCGCTAGAGAACGAAGCAAATAATACGTAAAGTACTTATATTTATGTTAATTTTCACGTATATCAAGAAGTAATTTATAAATAATTTTACTTTATGAAACTATTTGTAGTAATTAAAATTCATTGATGATTTTTTATATCTATTTGATTTCCTGTTAAACAAAATCAAGTTTTTTTCTACTTCTTTCATTATTAGTATTTTTTAATTAATTTTCATCAGACATTCATTCATTCAATCGGTTCATTCAAAGTTTTGCCTTTAAAGTTTCGATGAATTAAAATTAAGTTATACATATTTATTACAATTTAATAATAAATTATCATGTTAAATTATAATAAAATTAACAGCAACAATAAACAGTGCAATAGTTGTACTTGTAGGCGTTTTCATACAATATTTTATTGTCATTGGTTGTTTAAACTTAAAATCGTGTTTTATTTTCAATAATGAAAAAAAAACACAACTTGAAATACCTGAGGTAGAATAAAGGTATAATAAATTATTTTCAAATATATATTTCTTTTTTTTGGTCCAGGGAATCGTAATGCAAGGCACAGTGGTAAAAATTGCTATATAGCAGTCTTGAAAAATAAGAAGTTATCGGTGGCAAAAGTACTTCATATATGTTTTTTACGTTCTTCTATTATTATTATTATTATTATTATTGTTTAATGGCATTATAAATAATATGATTAAAATACTACATTAATATACAGAATTTATATAGAAGAATGACAATTATGGCCCACTCTTTGAAAACTTTATTTAAATTGTATTTATAAATTCTTTTAATATCCGTAGTTATTAAATCAAAAGAGCTCCACTGTGTTTGAGCCTCAACTAAGTTTAGAATTATATTCGTAACTTTGCATCATACTTCGCATTGTAGTTTCTTTGCCGTATAATTCTATTCGAATTGAAATCAATTGAAATTGTTAAAAGTATCCGAATTCTAGTGTTAACAACAACAAAAACAATTTGTTTTTATTGTAGCATGTTAACACAAGACATAGCCAAAATTATTCATTAAAAAAAATCTTTAGAAAAATACACAACAAAAATTGACAGCAATATGAATTATGAACATTTTGTATAGTTAATTGCAATTATTTATTTGTTGTTAATAACAAATAGAAATAGGTAAACAAATTAAACACTTGATTAAGGTCTTACTTATAATAACACTAAAAACAATAATAACAATTTTATGGTGTGTATGTGTGTATTTCGGATCATAACTGGCATGTTATAAGTGACAGCCCACACACCGGAAGTTGCTACTTTATGAGTTTCTTTATAATATTAAGATTCCAAATCATATTAAAGAAGTGTAACTATTTGATGATTAACATCATCATTAACATAAACCTAAAAAACTTAATCTTAGTCACTCATTTGAAAAAGGTTTATATTCATTTTAAACCTTTTACCTGAAACTAACACTTTACATGAAGTGTTAAGATCTTGATAAATCTCCTATCCAAAGATTTTTTCTCTTTTTGTCAACAATATTTCTTGATCTTCAACCTCTACGTTTGCTATTTTATGATCATTAATCTTCAAACAAAAACTAATAGATCACTTTAAAGCGTGTTTCCTAAATTTATTATTAAACTCTTATATATACCTACACTCGCACACACACCTTTTTCTACTTTTAGCTCTAATATCTGAATTAAAATAATTTTCGATTATAAATTGTTCAATTTGAAAATTCGTTTAAGAAAATTGTACTTAATCAAAATCACCAAAAAGTGTAATCTTGCATGCTTAAGAAAATTCAATCAAATTGAAATATTTTTCATGCCCTAAATATGTTGCAACCAGCAAAGAGAAACATTTGAGTACATTAAGGGGCCAACATTTATTTAAACATAACAAAACTTAAGTTTGAGATTTGATGTTATACAAGTCAGTTTATTATTTTTATAAAATTTTTCTCTTTTTAGAGGTCAAGAATATGGGGAATTCTATTCCAAATATGTGAATTGTAACATATTTGTAAGAATTTTGCCAAATGGCCGCTACTACTTGTTAACTAACAGCTGTGATAAAATTATAATCCTTATAAAAATCCTTGTCTCTGGCAATAATGCATTGTTAATTTGATTAGATTTTAAAGCGTTAAGGGTTAGTAGACCTGACATACAAAACGAATGCTTATCTAGTAGAGGGCTGCACGAATATATTCCAAAGTACTCGTATGTATGTTTGTGTGCATATGCATGTATGTTTTTTTTGTATATATGTGTGTATATATGTATGTATATATATGTAAATTAGGTCCTGGCTATGTATGTACACACATATAAATGCATGTATACATAAGTACACTCTAAAACACTTTTGTTGAAAATTAGGTCGATGATAAACAGCAACACTTTACAAATTATTATCGACCTAAAATTACACACGCATTATTTTTCAACAAAATGTTTTTACTAAAAAAAGCGATTGGCTGCGTGCATGTTTGAACCGCGACCTCTTGACTGATAGTGTGACGTATCTAACATTCAGCCATAGCAGTTTTATACCTTATCTTAAATTTTTTCCACTTGGACTAAATATGTTAAATTTGAAAGGTTTTTTCTATAATAAAATAACTATAAAATCGATGTAATTTTAGACAAGGAGGAATTTTCAACACAAATTTTGACAATATATGATAGTAAATTTTAAATAGTGTTTTAGAGTGTATATACATAAGAACATACATCTATGCACACACGAAATTCATACGAGTACATTCTACGAATACATTTGTGTACACTTTGCAGACCTCTATTAGCTAGCATGACTAGTGATATGGGTAAACGCGAAAAAATGGGCATAATTTTGGAGTTGTAAAAATTACATACACTCTAAAACACTTTTGTTGAAAACTATTATCGATAATAGTAGGCAACACTTTACTCATTATTATCGACCTAAAATTAAACACGCATTCTTTTTGTTGATTTTTTAACAAAATATGTTTACTTAAACAAATAAAAAATAAGCGGCGAAGCGGTTGGCTGCCGGCAGCATCGAACCGGCACCTTTGGCTGATAGTCTGGCGTATTTACTTAACAGCCATAGGCATATGTATGTTTAATTAGTGCAGTCAAATTAGACAAATTATATTTTTTATTGCAAATATATACCTACAAAATCGATGCAATTTTAAACAACGAGAAATTTTCAACAAAAATTTATACAATATATGATCCTAAATTTTAAGCAATATTTTAGAGTGTATATATGTGGATTGAATAATGTGCTATATATAACCTTCACATTATATATAAAGGATAAGGTTTTTTTGTTATCCCGTTGTGAATGGCAGGGATATACCTACACCAACATTGTAGTCTTAATAATTTTTCTAAATGATGTACTTTTTAGATGTTTATAAAAATGGTAGACACAAATCTATTTAATTGTATAAAATTAAATTTAAAAATCCGCTTTGGAAAGTCATTCAAAAGATACAGATAATGTTAAGTAAAAATGGACACACGGTTTGTAACGTTCGCAATGAAAAGTAAGGTTTTTTTTAAACCTAACTGCTTGGATTTATTTTTTTTCAATGGAACTATGTTCGTAAAGAGAGCTAATAGTGGACTTTACATTAAAAATAAAAGCAGTTTATAGAAAATTCTGAATAATAAAGTGCGTAAGGTTCGCAACGGTATGAATTTCCACTAAAATGATATTTATTGAACATAATAATTGTGAACGCATATGAAGCTTTTGTAGAAAGGAGAATGGGAGCACATGGTCCAAAGTTTCAGGCAGGCCCCACTTCCGCATTCCGCGTCTTTTATCCGAGTTAAAACAAAGGAAAAAGGTTATCAATTGAAGGGCTTAGTGCAATAACTCGATAAGCCACATGATATAAAAAATTGGTTTATGTGCTTATTCTTTTGTTAGATACCATAGCTTTGCATTCTAGAGACATTTTTGTATAAATTCTACTATTTTGCATATAATTATGGAGCATATTTACAGCAGAATATTCCGAAAACCATACAATTTCAAATTTTGTTTAACTTAACAGTCCATTTATTCAATATTTTGTTTATGTGGCTTATCAAGTTATTGCACCAAGCCTCTCAATTCGTCATGTATTTTTTTTTATGTTCCCTCATAACTCCACCATTTATAAATTGATGTCGGATATTTTCCGTTGGTTAAAAGGACGTACGTTCAGATTTGTCCATAAATACAAATTAAATTTCAACTGCCCATTGTTATGAAACTGCATACACAGTAAGGTTCCGTTACAATACTCATGATTAAAAAATTGGGAAGTACCACACCCATAAAAGGTAAATATTCTTTAACAAAAAAAACGTTTTTGTCTATAACTTCTCAATTGAGTAGTCCACTTGCAAACACCGCTATGTTAATATATCGAAATTTGTAGAAAATCGATTACAACTTCAATGAACAAATAAAATGGCGGCTTTTAGCGAATTTTTATTTTGTTCAACTTAGCGGTGTTTGCAAGTGGACTACTCAATTGTAAAATTTACAACAAAATTGTATTAAGTCCAAATGCAGATCATATTATTATCTAAAAGAAGCTTTTAACCAAATGTTCATAATCCTCATAGCTTACGATAGGAATGGGCAAGTGAAAAAAGTATATCGATATATCGTCGTTCGTAAGTTATTGTGTACTATATGACAAAAATGTGTTTTTGGTAAATGGCTGTTAAAGTTTAGTTTTTAATTACAAAAAACTGAACCGAAAAAGTTATCTCGATTTTTTTACCAAGGAAAGTTAAAACTTTGTGGTGTTTCCTGTCAAAAAAATGTTTGCCTTTGGAAACTCTTCTAGGAGTACCAAACGTTTTTTAAAAAAGTACTTTGTTCTCCACGCATTTATTTACGAAACCCTTCTTGTTTTATAGCATATAGAACAAAATGTAAGAAAGTATCGTGAGAAGGTAAAAACACTGTCTGTGCTTTTACGGAACTAACCCTTTATCTAATATGTACCTTAAGGCGGCTCGAAAAAAAGTTTCACCACTCACCCTCTAGAATGAAAGATATACAAATGACATTTCCAAAACAGTAATATTTTTTAGCCACGACCCAAAATACCGCACTTTTAGTTTTTATGTCGTTCCTTATGGCTTGACTGTGGCTTAGGTTTTTTGATTGACTGGCTTCTTAATCCGACATCAAATTCTGGGCATGATTGGCATGCAATTTTGGATCCTTCCCTCCTAATGTTCAATTTTGTGAACGTGACGAGAAAGCCCTTCCAAAGGTTTGTATATTTTGCTTTTAATATCTCACTTTTATGTCACGCCCAAAATTACGCTTCGTTTTTCTTTTCCACATACAAATTCCTTTAGACTAGGTAGATTTCAATATAAAACACAAGAATTTGCAGCAACCAGACCTTAGAATGACGTTTCGAAATCTGTAAAATAAAAGTTTTTACCACGCCCAAAACGACAGCACCTTTAATTTTTTATGTATTACGCCACCATTAAAAGTCCGATCTCATGATATAGCATATCGCTGATTGTCACTAAATTGTTGTATAGAACAAAGTCGATCTCTCATATCTCGAAAACTATATATGATAAAAGCAAATTGATTCTACAGATCGACAGATCTTGAAATGTTTGCCTAAAATGCATCCTTATCTCAATTTTTTCAGTTTTGCGGTATAGAACACAATAAGTTACGAACGACGATATATCGATATCGATATATTTTAAGTGTGGCTTAATTTTTGCCTCAGTTGACTTCTGAATACGACATCAAATTCTTGGCTCCACTTATGCCATTTCGGATTCTTCCTCCTACTGTCCAATTTTTTGAACGTGGCCAAAATCCCTTCTAAAAATTTGTATGTCGTGGAAATTTTTGCTTAAAAAACAAAAAAACTTTATTTACACTGTACGGGCGTGGCACTGCCAAATTATTTTATCATTGAATCGTACTGTCAGGAAAGTAGTTGAAAAAGAATATTTTCTTTGTAATGGCGTGTCACTGCCCACTTTTGTTTTTACAAAATTTTTCTGTCAGAGGAGATCAATGTGAGTGCAAAGTTTCATAGGAATCGGTTAAGTAGAAGTAGTTGTAAAATAATATTTACTTAGTATGGGCGTGGCACTGACAATTTTCATATCCATCAGTTTGTATTGTCATGGTAACGTAAATTGTTGCCATCAAGTTGATCGGACGTCTTCAAAATCGTGAAAATTACTATGACATTGTTATTTTGTTGCAAGTGAAACTAATACAAGCATTTTAAAAATTTGCATATAGAACAAAAAAACTTTTTTTATATTTAGCTTGTTTGCTTTGATTTTTGTTCTATATGCATGATTTTTTGCACATAGAACATAATAACTTACGAAGATTGTCACTAAATTGTTGTAAAGAACAAAGTCGATCTCTCATATCTCGCATATCGAAGATTGTCACTAAATTGTTGTATAGAACAAAGTCGATCTCTCATATCTGATAAAAGCAAACTGATTCTACAGATCGACAGATCTTGAAAAGTTTGCCTAAAATGCATCCTTATCTCAATTTGTTCAGTTTTGCGGTATAGAACACAATAACTTACGAACGACGATATATCGATATCGATATATTTTTAAGCATCGATCGGCATCGATATATAGCGAATAAAAAATATCTATATATAAGATTTTGTTAGTAATATTCTATTTGATGAAGACTGTGCCGAAATGTTTTTAAAAATTGCACGAAAAACAAAACCAAAGCTAAAAATATCGAATTTGATACTGTCGATATATTTTGAAAAAAATATCGATATATAGAAATTAAAAATATCGACGATATATATCGACATATTTTTAAGAAAATATCGATATATCGATATTTTTGCCCATCCCTAGTTTACGAGATAATCTGAGAAAATTAGTCAGTGCCTTATTTTCAATAAAGCGGGCGTTCCCTACTTCCATTCACCCCGAAAACTCAAACTTAAGTTCATGGAACTGAACACGTGAAAATTTGCATCCCATATGAAATGCGAAGTGAAATGTTTATTTTACAGTTTTACGTTGTAAATGAAACAATAACGAATTAAAACGATAATGAACTTCACATTTAATGGGACGTACAGCAGGGTCTATTGAATACAAAATTAAATAGAATTTTGAAAAACAAATGCTAAAGTAAAATAATAATTTGAGTTTTATTTGCATAAAAAAGATAGTAGGAAAACATTGAATGTCAGCAGCAGACGATTCTTAAATTCTTTGATGAAAATGTATAATATATTCGAGATTTTCTCAAGAATTTATATGAAAAAATTTTTGTTAATTTGCTGTGGTGAGCCATGTGCCGGCATTCGTTGGGTGCTAATATTAACTCGTCAGTAGATTTTAAAAGAATAAGCCTAACATTTGTTGTCCTCCAATGGGGGATCCATGATCCAATAATACAGGTCATGTTGAAAGCACATATAACTATTTCGCCGCGTTGGCTGTATCTGTTAATTGTTTTTTAAGCGTGTGTTTTAAATGATTAGCAAGGCATAGACACATTTATGTGGCAATAAACAAAAGAAGGTATCTATTTTAGGCATATGAATTGTAATCACAGTTGTTAAAAGTAGATTTTAAATAAATTTTCGTCTTCTGTTTTTGACAGATACGGCCAACCAGGCGAATTGATATTGTGTTTGTTGTATTATTACCACCGCCTGTAAAATGAATTCGTCTTCGGAGGATCCATCATATGTTAAGCCGATGTACCCATGTCTGAAAAGTTTCAAAACTCGTGTGCTTATAGTCAGACTCTCAAGCAAGAAATGAGAATCACAATACAATAACATAATAGTTAAAAAAACACACACACACACAAAATTTATACAAACAAACCTGCAGACAAAGTAACTAGGATGTAGTTAGAACTATATTAGTTGCTTTTTACTTCAGACTAGTTGCCCATCTGTCCTTTTTTCATATATCGGACTATTGATTTTAACATTAGGTTGTCATAGGAGCCCAACTAGTTTATTTGTATACAGCTATATATCAGTTGGAATCCTAGTTGTTGTAAACTAGTGCTCTTATTAGATTGTTTTTTTAGATTTTGTAACTTAAAAAAAATTTTGTTTCAACTGGGGTACGAACACACATTCCTCATATTTAAAGGCAAGTACTCTACCCACTGAGCCACTTTCTACTTATTTTTTTGAGAGCTAAAAATATGTTTTATATACAAGTCGTATACCAATGCTAAAAAAACTCATAGCGTAAATTTAGTTTAATAAATAAAATATACGAAGAAAAGTGTAAGAAGTAGGACAACTCCGGACACTTGTTAGAAAAGAAATAAGACCACCCCGGACGCCCTTAAAAAGAAGAGGGTGTCTGGGGAAAAGAGGATGGATGGCAACCCTACTGTGCTCTTTTTGTTAAAGGGAATACAAATCCACTCCAGAGGGCGATGTAGCGGTCTCAAATGTTCTACAAAAATGCTCCCCGTGGTGTTCTACATAAAAACCTTAACACATCGTATACCTTAAACGTTAGGTTTACAAGATTAAATTAACACATGTTAAATTCTGAATAAAATCTGACGATCAAGTTGAATCTGGCTGTTGGGTTTCTTTACAGATCAACCATTATGTCTACAACCGAAAATTTTTCTTCATACACATATTCATCATACTCGTGTAAGTAGTGCTATTTCGTAGTGAATTTGTTCTGATAGAGATTTTGTTTTTAGTTTTTCTCGACAAATTGAATAAGTTGTAGCCTATTTATCAAAATAAAAGTCGGTTTAATCATAATAGTGGCCAAAATTAATGCCAAAAGCCAATTTGTGCTGAGCACTCATAGTAGGGATGGGCAACTGAAAATATATATTGATATATATATCAATATCCATTTATTTTTAAATTATCGATCGCCATCGATATATATCGAATAAAAAATATCGATATATCGATAGCTTTTCAACAATGATAATTCATACGTAGTCCCCGAATTTTTTTTTAAATAAAACAAAAAAAGTACCTTCCTTATAAATAATTAAGCTGGAAAGAGTTAATTTCCAAGATCCTTACTGTTCCACCAATATTTCATGGAACATACATCAAAAAAATTACATTCAAAGATTGATAATTTTTCGAGTAGACAAAACATTATAAATAAAACAAAAGATTTTGCTTGTGATATTCTATTTGATGAATACTGTGCCGAAATGTTTTTAAAAATTGCACGAAAAACAAAACCAAAGCTAAAAAATATCGAATTTGATATTGTCGATATATTTGGAAAAAATATCGATATATCGAAATTAAAAATATCGACAATATATCGATATATTTTTAAGAATGTATCGATATATCGATATTTTTGCCTATACCTAACTCATAGATGTTCAAACTAAGATAAAATTGTTTGACAAATAATTTAGTATATATACAGACATATTTGTTACGAGTCTATTGGCATATATTTTGCAAATAATATAAGAACTATGAAATATAATTAAGATTGAACTAAATTAAATATGTTGAACATTTTGAATAAAAAAATAATTTTTTAAAAATTTCATGAACTGTTTGTGCCTACGCGGGTATGCCTTTTGTATGGTTAAGGGGTAACTTACAATAACTGCTTATAGATTTTCTCCAAAAATATAAATTTTATGTTATTTTTTTAGATGCAAAAAACAAAATTTTAGGAGCATATGTATTTAAAATTTCAAGTCAATATCGCACCAGGTAGTAAAATTATATCGAATTGAAAATGGAAAACGTTCTAGACATAAGGAATAAAACATTTTAGCCCACTATATCCTTGCCGAAGGGCGGGTTTTCCTCTGTTTTAAGAAAGAGAATAAAAGACCCGTAAATCGAAGAGTTAGAGCGTTAAAATGTTTCACAAAAATTTTTATCATTGTGTTTTACAAAAAAGTGCTGAACACAATTTATACCTTAGACGTAAGGCTTACAAGATTTCATATGCTGAGTCACTATAACTATGGGGGTAGGTTAACTCAACTAAAATGATTGTCAGATGTAAACTTTCAAAACGCCGATATAAGTATACACATATATTTTTTTGGTTTCTTCTACCAGAGCCAGTCGTTAGAGTTATGCTATTTTTTGTCCTGTACAATGTAATTGCCCAGAAAAAACTGTAGAGCACAACACACCAACTTTTGGAACGCCAACGGGAAATTTTAACCTTATCTAAAGAACTTCATATTATATATTACACGCACACCTTATAGTCATAAAGCGAACTTTAAGCGCGCGAAGCGGGCAGGCACATCTAGTTATTAATAAAATTATTAAGTATTTACCTCAGGGATGCAAAATTAGATTTTACAAATTGTACTTATTTTCAATAAAAAAATGCACTTTTTCCAGTTCGATTGTACTAAATTCTTGCTATATTATTTTAAAATATTTTGTAAAATTAACAAAAAAGGCAAATTGAAGTGCATTTGCACTAAGTCGTGATGATCATAATTGAAAGGGACTTTATCTTCCGGATGGAGAAATTGAGTTATTTAAATTTCCTAAAGCTGAGATCCCACTATCATCGCAATGCATCGATTTTCGGCGGCTCACTGCAATAGAGCCAATAGAGACAATACAGCAAAAAGGGTTCATTTCTCAATTAATTGCGAAATATGTCATATGGCTTCATTACTAATACAAAGTAGTTCAATTACTACATTATATCTCAATTAGTTAATAAAGAAGGCCATTTTTGTTTATTGCATGTGGCTTTATTGCAGTGATGCGGCTTTTCGTTTTTTACGAGTGAAAAACTAAAGCAAAGCATAAAAGCTTGTGTAAAAATATCATCTCGGAACTTCCCCATTGTATATTATATGTATATTATATGAGAAAGAACCTTTCATTCTCTCTAAATGTAGAGGTTGGGAAAAATCTCTTTTTCAGCGAATTCTCAGTCAATTTAGGGACTATTCCACTTGTAAAGTGGGGAGAACATAACTAAGCATTGATAACAAGCATTATCTCAAAATCGTCAAAATTTACTCAAAGAGCTATTTTGGCTCTTCTGAAAATTCTTGCTGGGAAGATAAGGCTCCCTCCATCAGGATCATAACATATGTAGATAAACTTTCCAATTAATATTAATGTTAATTTCAAAAGTTACACAAAAAACTATAAGTTGTTGAGATCTGAATATAAAAGAATTATTTAGGATATACTTCTTGCTAACAAACTCTTAGTCATTTCCAAAGTGTAGCAGCATGGTTAAGTCATCTAACCAAATTCTTTGTGTGGAAACAAACAGTGTAACTCTTTTTGATTTTCGTTATATTTAGATATATTTTCCATATTTGCAGATGTATGTGGAAAGAATAATATTTCTCTAGCAATGCTTGAAATATCAATAAATATCAGTTTATTTTTCATTTATACCTTCGAACAAAAGGTACATATGTTTAATTTTTTAAAGACAATAATTCGGAAAGATTTTCTTTCTTCTTGAATACTCAAGAGAATACTGAAAATGGAACATAGACGAAACCAATATGTTTATCAATAAATTTTAACGTGGGATGACGGAAAATCGTTCCGAATTCAAAATAACCCCGTGAGTGCCCTTTCGCACTAAGATAGTTTACTTTGCAAAGTATTGAGTATGATGGAGAGAAGGGAAAGAAGAATGGGGGAAAGTACAGACTTTGATGTTTTCGCAAAGTTGCTTTGTTCTTCGTTCGTCGTCTATACATAGTCGCATAAACAAAAATAAAACAACACAAACTTTGCAAAGTAAACTTTGCGAGTGCAAAAGTGAAAGAAAGCTTAAAAGAGAATTGAAAAAATTTTGTCAATGTAAACTTTGATAGTGCGAAAGGGGACTTACTCTCAAAAATTTTAAAATAGTGGTAAATAAGTCATTGGACTATTGTACTTTTGACTTTTAAATAGTACTACAAAAAAGTACAATTGTGCTAACTTTTGCATCCCTGATTTGCCTCATCATCTCAAAGAAGTAACAATTTGTTGTTATGTATCAATAAAATAAGTAGACAAGCACTTTTTAAGTCAACATGTGTTTGTATAAGAAAATAAATTTTTCGCAACAATAGATGAGTGAGTAAAGTATTTGTCTTCAAATCTGAACGCACACGGGTTCGTATCCCAGCTGGGTCAAAAAAAAAACAAAGTGTGAAAAAATATAAATAAAATATAGTGTGCATAAATTTTTTTAAAATTTATTTTGCTTATTTGACTACTTATTTTTTAGCTTCAAGTAAGTTAACTAATAACTAGATAATGGATGTGCCAATGTAAGTACTTTTGTAAGGGGTACCCACTAGTTTTTGAACTTATCAAACTAAAATAAGTAGTTATCGGGTCAAATTACAAGTGAATTGTTACCATATAAATCATACTATACTTTTTTTGCTGGGTAGTGTTTCAGAAAACGAATTTTAAGTTTTCAATTTACTGAAGTATTTATAGGGAAATTAAAAAAAATATTCTCTCAGCAAGAGATGAGTATATGATATGATAACAATATTACGATTAATTGAGCACTACATATTAACTTAATAATGCATTTTTTGAGTTATAGGGTATATGCGTTTTATTGCCACTTTTCATATTGTGTTACAAATCGGGTGGCCCACAGTAAAAACCTTTAATGACTTCTCTGTTTTATTGCATAGATTTCATTAATAGAAATATTAAAATATCGAACCATAAACTTCTAGACAAACAAATATCTTGGGGGCCTCACGACATGTTAAATGTTGCACGATAAGAGCGGTAATAAACATTCGAAAAATGGGCCAATATTGTCACCCATCACATCTCGCAAGTACCGTAGAGCATCATTCCCCGTATGGCTCTTAATTTACTTAATAGCATTTTATTTGCTACTCTGTGTATTTTCCAAATTATAAGATTTATGTTGGAACATATTTTAATGGGAAAAAATACAGTAATTTAAAAATATAAAGAAGGCCACATTCAAACTAAAAGAAACATTTTTTTTGGGAACATAAATTAGTTTAATGTTTAGTTTTCTATTATATGAACAAATAAAAACAAAAACTAAAAAATATATTTTAATAAAGCGAACATTGTATTAAGATAAGAAGGA
Organism: Panzeria rudis; assembly: GCA_956483635.1. Taxonomy (NCBI): domain Eukaryota; kingdom Metazoa; phylum Arthropoda; class Insecta; order Diptera; family Tachinidae; genus Panzeria; species Panzeria rudis. Next base: position 62,233,605 of record OY101447.1, read on the forward strand.
CAGAGTGTTTTTGGCTGGGATGATTATACTCCTAAAAATTCTTTCTATATCATTTGGAAAATGTGTGCCAAGTTTTTTAGGTTGTCTTGCAGCCAGCAAGCAAAGCAGTCAGTCATCAAATACCAAACAGTTGTTGTTAAATACTTTTTTTCCTGTGCTGACAATATTTAATGATCAATCATCGTGATTATTCAAATGATCATGATCGTCTTGGTAACGAAAACTATGGCAAAACACAGGGGAGCTAAGATAAAAATATAGATCGATTTGTATCACTTTAATATAATGAGGTGGATCGTTGAGCTTTATCAGTTTCGACGACTGTTTGCTTTGTTTCCAATTGTTATTTCTTTTATTTTTTTTTTCTTCGTGAAATTAAATGTTGATCCATTCATTTGACATGATTTACGGTGAGCATGTTGCTTGCAAATGAATTATAAATATTTTTAGAAATTCGGCATTTTTTGTTGTCATTTGGGAAAAATTGAAAAATGGCACTTTTAACCCTTTAATGTTTGTGAAAATAGTCAAAATGCCTTCAAGACCAATTGCAAGTTAAATTTCAAAAGGCCCAAACGGTACACAGAAAATAAATAAGTTTTGTTTTTGATAACGAAAATTCCGGTATTAATTTCTTTCAAATTTCCTGTGATAAAGAATTCCGCTATATTGATAACTAAAATTATAAATTTTTTAAGTAATAATCGAAATATTTGAATGAATAAAAAATTTTATCAATAACTGATAGGTTTTTCATTAAACTTTATTAAAAGTTTAAGTACGTTTTTTATTAAAACTTGAAAGAATTTTGAGAAAAAAATGTATAAAATTTATTGAACATAATCCTTATCTATTTTTTTCTGTGTATGTAGCCTGCTGGAAAGTTGTATTGGAAAAACTGACAAAGGCCGCAAGTCGGATATCCAATAGAACCATAATGGCAAATGTTATTGAAATTCATATTTATTTCAATAACATGGTGTTATTGAACATAATTCTTGTATATTTTTTCTGTGTAGCTAAAGTAAAGCACTTGCGGATTCCAAAGTGTCCCATAATATTGATCAGTGATTCAGTGAATAGGATATGCAAATATGCACTTTTTATACTTTCGTATTTCCGGAAGATTCTATGGTAAAACTTTTAAACTTCACATATAAGTTTATCTATATGGAAATCTTTATGTTTAAAGTATCATTATTTTATGTTTAAGGGAAAGAAAGTTGTGGCGGATAAAAACAGCGCGGATGGTTTCTTGTAATATACTCACCGGGTGCCTGTACTTGGCCTAGAGCACTACCATGCGCCTTACTCCTATATATTCAATTAATAATTTTAATTAATAAAACTGTATCTAACGAGCCTGTGCCTAACTTAAAATTCTTGGTTTTGAACCAAATGTTTTATGTTCAGTTAATAACAACGTGCGCGTGAAATGATTCGTTGATGAACTCTAAAAGCTGCGTTGTCCTAATCAAAAATTATTAAAATTAAGGCAGTGTATGATATTCCCAAAAACCAACGAAATTATTTTTAAAAATTAAATCAACATTGCATCAATCGACTAAAACGGACTAATGCGGCTATTCATGAAAACCATAGAAATTTCTTTTATTATTTTCATTTATTTGTACCATGACCAACTTCTTGATTCTACCATTTCAATATAAACATGAGATGCATTTTTTTTTATTAATACAAAAAAACGGTAGCCAATAAATTTAGTACAAAACAAGATTTGAATGGAACGATCCTGACCATTATGACCTTAATAACTGCAACTGTTGCTACAAAAGCATAAGAAACTATGAGCATGTGAATAAAAAAATATTGGCGTACAAGTCTGCCGTAAACATATGATGAATATAGACAACAAAAACAGTTGTCTTTAAGGAAATACAGTATTTAGAAAACAAAAATAACATGGAAACTAAGAAAAAAATATACAAAAACTATTTGAAAACACCCACTGTGAATGGCAGACACACTTCATTTAACGCCACTTAACCCAAATTTACAAGCGGATACATGAATCCAAACTAAATTCAAATTATTCTTTTGTGTGTAAATTAAATACGGCAAGTTAACTGCAGGGAAAATATAGAACTTAAGCAAATTTATACTTAAATTAGGAATGATTTAAGTTGATTATTTTTTTTACCTGTAGGACTTCCACATTCTAAGTAATCCTTTTCTTTTCAAAGGTAAAACTGTTCAAAATGTTAAATTACGTCATTCTACAAAGTTTTACTTTGCAAAAATATTCTTCAACTAAAGTATTTTTTAGGATTCCGTACACCAAAAGTGTAAAGAAACCCTGTTGTTTTCGCTACGCTGTCCGTCCGTCTGTCTGTGTTCTGTCGCAGGCTGTTTTCTCGAGAACCGTAAGAGGTACGGACCTGAAATTTTGACAAAATATGTATAACTATAGCCGATACAATACGATATGTGACAGTTAAAATTTAAAGTATTCTCTAAAGCGAGCAACGAAATATGTTGTGATCCTAATATAATATACAGACACTTATACATATATATGTAGACCATTGTTATCCGCAGCGTGACCGTTTTGCGACTAAAGGGGCAATTTGCCATTTTTTCAACTGCCTTGCCATTTTTAGTGCCCCTCTTTTAAAATTACCTAATTTTGCCACCTTTTGATATATTATGCCCTTTTTCCCCCTTTTTTATGAAGTGATACTTTTTGTTTTAACACGAGTTTTTTACACTACGAAGTGTTTATATATACAAATACTTTGATGGCCTTATTTATAAACGATTGTTATATTTAAAGTACACAATAAAATCGGGGTTCACAAACAAAACTAACTTTAACTTTATTAAACCTTTATAAATAATGTAGTAAGTGTTTAGACATATAAATATTCATTGTTGAACTAAAGTTATTGGAAACTAAAACCCTGATTCACTAACACAACAAGAACGAAAAATTCTTATGAACAGTAGGGATGGGCAAAAAATATCGATATATCCATATTTTCGTAAAAATATGTCGATATATATCGCCGATATTTTCAATTATCATATATCGGTATTCAAAAGATTTAAAAAATATCGACAGTATGAAATTCGATATCTTTTTTAGCTTTAGTTTTGTTTTTCGTGCAGTTTCTTAAAAAATTTCAACACAATCTCTATTAAATAGAATATTACTAACAAAATCTTTTGGTTTATTTATAAAATTTTGTTTATTTAAAAAATTATCTTTCGTTGAGTAGATTTAATGTAGATTCAATGATATATTAGTGAAAAATGTTGGAAATTGTACTTTGCAATACTGAGTTTACGAATCTGTCGATATGACAGTTGTTTCGCTTGCCAGACTGTAGACTTTGCTGGTATTATTGCGTGCCGCTGAAGTTCGCCGGATTGGGGTGTAGTTGTTGTCCACATGCCGGCAATAAATATCCCGCACTAACAAAAAAATTAAATACTAGACTTAGATGTCAAAAAAAGTAAAAGTTTAACGAAAGGAATGCCGAAGTAAGTATATCCTAGCACTTCACTTGTCAATTATAGTATTATTCATACTATTTTCTCTTTACATTTCAGGATAAACTACCTAGATGGTGGACGGGCGGTATGTCAACGGGAGCCCCTCCCCTCAGGAACTCAAAAGGCTTTAGAATCCCTCCATGGTAACTCTCATCCATTTTATCATTTAGTTGCCTCTAGAGATGCCAGTTTCGAAAATCCCAAGACTTTTCAAGATTGAAAAATCTCGAATCTCGGGATTCGACAAAAAAATCCCGAAGAATCCCGAAATATTTAAATTAGGCTTTTTAAGTAAAATTCTTATACTAAAAACTCGTAATGTAAATTAATAACTGTAACAGTAATTTATTAATTCAAATGTATTGTGGTTAGAGTATTCATTTTAATCGACTTTTCAATTGTTCGATTAATCAATTAATCGAAATTGAGGTTTTTATATTACTCGAGCAATCGAGTAAAACTTTTATTTCGTTCGAGTTATTCGAGTAAGCTTTACTGCTAAAAAATTATTCGAGTTAATCGGAAAAGTTTGAGTTTAATCGGTTTTTTGTACATTTTTGTGAATAAAAATAAAACGAAACAAGTTTTTTCGCGTTTTTATATATTTTAATAATGAACACAAAAGAAATTCTTTAAAATAGTTTTTTTCACTGTTCAATGTTGCGCTTTGAGAAAATTTAGCGCCAGGAAATATTTAATAACATTCCGACCTGTCCTGTATTCAATGCAGAATAAAAATAATCAGAATTGGCATAGCACTATTGTTGTTATAAATATTAACTTGTAACACTTGGGAAATATTTGCCTAAAAAACGTAACCACTACTTTTGCTCAAAGTTAGTTTGATTAAACTTGTTTTTTCATATCACAAAATAAGGTTAATTATGCTCCAAAAAGCTATTTTTATATTATTTTAATAAATGCGAACGCATATTTAAAAAAATATTGTAATTAATGGAAATACAATTTTAACTTGTCTGTAGGTTACGTTTTTTTCGGCAAATATTTGCCAAATGTGACCGTACCTTAAGGCTTTTATAATTACGAACATTACATTCCATATTTTAATACGAAACATCTAGTTAACTAGTTGCTCTCGATATATCTTCTTTATTTCAAATAATTTTTGTTTGGTGTTTATATTCCCGAATTTTTTTAAAAGATATTTGAAGTGGGTTTCTTTCTCCCTATTATTGTTACTACATTATTTACTTAACTTTTTGATCATGCGGACTATTAGTACGAAATAACGTTCGAATTCAATGGCAAGTTTCATATAAATAAAAAAATTTTCCACTTTTTATTAAGAAATCTACAAAAACTCATTAAGAAAAAGAAAATTTACGTAAAATATTTTAATCGAGTTATTCGATTAATCGACCACAATTACTCGAATAAATTTTTACTCGAATTGTTTGATCGAACATTATTTGACTTTAATTATTCGATTAATCGAGCAAACATTATTCGAGTGAATATCCTAATTGTGGTTGTCAAAGGGTATCCTCTATCATCAATCCTCTCGTCGGTGGTGATGGACGAACTTCTCCATGTTCGTAGTGAAAGTGGGCATGAACTGACTAGACACGCCGATTATGGTAACTGGAATGTTCGGCTGTGTTCTCTCAGGCGTCCTGAATGATGCTTGTGCTCTATTTCACCCTCGATTTTGGTATAGTATCGTTAAATGGATACAATATCCCTCATTCTGTGGATGTCTTGGAATGCCTATGGAGAATTAGTTATACAAAAAGCCTCTAGAGTTGTGCTGGGTGCACTTGGAAAAAGTATGAGCCCTAAAATTAGCATGCAGATTTATGAAATTATACGGGTATTTTCCATGCGAAATGAAAATGTTCGGAATTATCAAACCATTTTTGTTGAAAACTATTTTGTTGAAAACTATTTGTTGAAAATTATTTGCAACAAGAATGCTCTGACAACTCCGAACACTTTTATTCCGCAAGTAATGCAGAACTGAATATCAGACCAACAGTCACGTACGTCGCGATTGTATGCAAGGTCAAGATGTTGGCATATCTTGCTACCGGTGTAATGAGGATATGTCTAGCCTTTACCATTCAGCTCTTAATAAGTCCAACGCCTATTCAGATCTTCATAAGATCCTCTGCAGCAGCGGCTGCTTACAGCATAGGTCTTGGAAACTCTGTTCATTGTGTTGGCTACAAGCGTTCGTCGGTGCTGCCGAATGACAGCATAAGCCTTGAACTGAGGTTCGTGAAAACATTATGTCACCTTTCCGCTTAGGGCACTCAAACCTACGTGTGAGGATGTTGGTTCACCACTGGATTCCAGAAATATACGGTGTTAAAATATCTGTTTCGATATGTAAATGGGCTACGGTATTTCTAGCGGAAATCGGAACGACGTGTGCCGACATTATTTCAAATAAAAGTCCTAAGGTCTCACACAAAAAGCTATCTTTTCGGATAGCCCAGCTGCTCTATAATATCTTCTTTCATGGAAATTATAATCCGAGCTTGTCATAGTGGACTCAGAGCATTTTTGTGGCGTCATTTGGTCAATGGATAACTCAGTAATAGAGGGAAATGTAATTTAAATCGCTAAGGGAGCAATGCCATTGTTTTATCTAGTTTATTTTCTAAGATCCTAGTTCAACGAATTAACTTTTAATTCTGTAACGTCCTTTTTCCAAAACTTATATGTTACTATTCAGTAAAATTTTAAAATGTATATTAAAATACACTAAAATTAGCTTTTCTTTCTTACTTTGTTATAGTTGTTATTAAGAATACACATAATGAAAATATTTCGGGATCCGGTGATCCCGGGATTTGAAATTGTGAAATCCCGAATACCGGGATTTACATAAGCCAGTCCCGTTTGGCTCCCTAGTTGCCCCTAACTCACCTGTATGGAACTTTACTCTGATTTACATCCAATTACCACCATACATCATTTCCGCATTTTATGAAGCTTTATAAACATTTTTATTTTACCTCTTGTAGGGAATTATCCATACTTTAACATGAATTATAAAAATTAACATTTTAAAAAGCAAGCATAAACAGAAAATGTATATAATTGATTTAAATTATTAAAATTCTTAAAGTATTGTTAAAGAACAATTTAATGAGCAAAATAAACTATAATTAAATCCTACTGTACATTCTGGCAGCATTAAACAGATTGTTTTATCTTGATACGGACGGTTTTGTATTGACCAATTGGTTACACAAAACTAATCAGCTATGCATGTATATTAGGGGATGCCTTTTTTACTATTTTTGCAAATATCAAATTTTACATGCCCTAGCCAAAATGCATATAAAAAATATAAAGAAACACTATCTTACTTAACTCCCCGAGTGAAGGCGCTGAGGCGCAAGTATGCCCAACACATTCGGAAGTATGATGTGTTTCTGAATACTACCGTCGTGGAGGTAAGGCCAGCGAAGACGACCGAAACGGCAAATAACCAAATTCTACACTGAACACGATTACCGGCTCGGAGAAATTGGATGACGGTCTTTCTATTTATAGAGGGGTCTCATCTAAATCAAAGAGATGTGATAACATACGCGGTAAAGCGAAAACCGTCGGCAAGGACTCCTCAAAGCGGGTTGTGAACTCATCTAAGCAAGCTCCCATACAAATTAAAGGGGAATCCGCAGGCGGCAGTGAAACGCAGGTGCCTGAGTGCAATTGGTTGAAACCCTCAACTAGCTTGACATCAACCCCTGCGCTACAATTAGTCAGCCTGGCGGCAAGTAATTTTTTTTTAATTTTTTTCTATATTTCTACTTTTCACAGGATTCCTTTTAGTTCATTGTAAGTAACACATGATACTGGGTATGCTCAACCTTTTATTCTGGCTATTGGAACAGAGGACTTAAAATATTTTTAAAGCTTTTTTGTTTCGTTTTGCTTTTTTTTTTTAGTTTTTTTATTGACGCGATATTGGCGAAAATATAATTATTCTACTTATGTACATATATTGAATTTATTTTACTAAATTGTAAAATATGTGTACAGGTAAGCCTCGATTTACGCGGTACTTAATTTACGCGATTTCGATATAGCACGAATCAATAATAGTAAACATTTTTTCAATTACGCGCTTTTTTTACGCGAATTAGACATAACACGCTTAAAAAATTATGATAACCATCGACTGTGTGGTAAATAAACAATGTACTACTACATAATTAATACAACTAAAAAGATTTTTAGTGTTTTATAAAATGTTTTAGAAATGGCTCAAGCCCAGTGTTGCCAGTGAAATTTCGAGAAAGATACATATTAGTTTCCAAAAAGATAAATTTTTTCCCAAAAAAATACATTGTGAAAAAATTTTCAAAATCCGTTTTTAACGTTTAACATATCGACCCCTTACCGCCAAATGATCGTAAACGACAGAAATTTAATTTTTCAGGAGGAGGGTTTTTTATTGTATTTAAACATGATTCATATTCATAAACTGTCGCTTACGATAAAATCTTATAGCCTGTATTTCAAAAGTTATCAAAAATTTTGATATTTTTACGATTTTAAACTATGGGTTGCTCATAAAATATTTATTTCAATAAAAAAATTTTTTTTACAAAATTTCGCTTACGATCACTTCGCGCAAAGGAGTTGATATATTAACATAACATTTTTATTTCACACCCCGTCTTCACGAGACACATGTTTGGAAATTTGTGTGTTAGCAATTGTCAAAACTCTGTTCTAACACAAGAAATTAACGTGTGGACCGAATGTGTTTGTGTCCTAACACATGTTTGGAAATCAATGTTAAAACACAAGCCCGAGGAAATATGTTAGAACACAAGCTGTCAAATTTAATATGTATGTATGTTTTTTTTTACAATTTGTTTGATTTTATTGATAAAGAATAAATAAAGTTAATAAATAAATGTTTTAGATGTTTTTTTATTTTTTTGCATATTATTTATGTTCATATTCATAAAATTTTCACAAACAGAAAAATAATAAAGTGAAATAAATAAAAAATTACAAAATGCCGTGCAAAATTTACTATATGAATATATAAAATTAGTGTCCAAATATCAGTACGTTTACTCCACCCTTAACACAAGTTTGAACACATGAATGTTTTTTGACGTCATTCTGCCGACGTTATTTCTTATGTTAAGAAATATCAAATGTCTCGTGAAGACGGGGTGTCATATTTAATGAATATTGTAAAGAAAATGATATTATATAAATATTAGGTATGTAATTTTTATAAATACAGTAAGCAAACTTTAAAATTAATTATATGTAACTATCTTATTAATTAATTTTTGTAAAAATTAATATACGAGTAAAGGCGTTTTTTAGTATTCATAACGAAATGATAACTTTAAAAAACTTTGTCAGAGACAGAAAGTATAATATTTTATTTCTGTACATTTTGCGTAGATTCAAAAGATACGAAAAATGTCAGGATTATACGCGGTACCTAAAGTTATCAAAAGATACGAAAAATGTATCTTTCGTATCCTAATGACATCACTGCTCAAGTCAACAGCTGTCTGTTCAACCCTCCGTATATCCAACATTTTTCTTTGAATGTTCAATATTCACATGTTTTAGAATTTCTTTCTTAAATAAAAAATAATTTGATCGAAAGATGAAATTAAAAATGAACTTGAGCCAAACTAATTAAATAACTTTCGATAAAAACCATACAGTTAAACTAAAAATTCATAACTCAATTGTAATTAATCTTGATTTAACGCGATTTTTAGGTCCCAAAATGAAATTTTGTATGTATATCGTGCTTTGATTTACGCGATATGTTAAATTCGTAGTCCCAAAAAAAGATTTTGTACCAATACTGAACATTGTTCTACGCGGATTTGATTTACACGTACTTTCTTAGATCCCAACAGACCGTGTAAATGGAGGCTTACCTGTATATGGACTTTCTTGACATACATACATACAAATTTATTTTGATTCAAATAAGAAATTTGTATTATTTAATATAAAAAATTTCAATGTTTTTTTAAATATTACAAAAGTCCGTTTGACTGGACTGTACGACTAAATTTACACGACGAAATTGTTTAAGTTCTCTTTTAAAGTTGCTATGTTTTTCATCGTCTGTTTAAATACTAATACCCTGTTTATCGATGTCGAAGGAAATTTTTCATTCTTACAATTTCATTTGAAACAAAAACAAATTCTAAAGTTTTGTTTTTGTTTCAAATGTAACTGTAAGAAAGAAATAATACCTTCGACATCGATAAACAGGCAGTAAAATGTCCATAAAATTTTTTTTAATACAAAACGGTGAACGGTTCAAACTTACACAGAAATTTCATAAAAATTTCATGAAATTTCTCCTTAGCCAAACAAATTATTGCGTGATTCGAAAAGTACATTCAAGATTAATTTAGTAATAAATATCGTTTAATCACTATAACAGAACAAAGTGGAATACTTTGTATAAGTATCGTTTTCTAAAGTAAATAATTCGATATTAAACGAATTTTGGAAGCTGTAGTGGTCATTTTAAGCGCATAGAAGTTGTTGAATTGCGATATAGTCGTCAATTAGTCTTCATATGATCACTTACTGTGTAATAACTAGGGATGTAACGATACGCCATTTTGCCGATCCGATACCGATACCGATATTTAAAAATAAATATCGCCGATACCGATTCCGATACCGATACGAATATTAAAATTGAGTTCAAATTTAGATTAACAAAACTCAAGTGGAATTTTTTTATTATACAAAATTACATTATAAGAGAGAATATTTAAAATTGATAAAACATTGGAAGTAATTTTTAAGGAGCTACATTTTCTTTGCTTCCAACAAATCTATATTAAAAATATGCAGATAATTAGTAGAAAAGCAAGAAAAATTGTTTAATTCCTTTATAATTTAAAAAATACTCGCCATGCTTTTTAAAAAATCGATTTTTTTAAAGGACATTTATCAACTAATATTCATCTAAATAACTTAATAGCTTAATTATTAAAAGACTTCTAAGTTTATATTTATTCACTTAAATTTGCATAAAAAATTGTGAAAATGGGTGCTTTTTTATCCTTTTTCCTTAAGGAAAAATCATTATAGAATACCGAAAAAGAAATTTGTCCTAGCATTGCTTCCAATTCGGTGATTGGTAATCGAAAAACAGAACTTCTTGCAAGGGCAAGGATATGTAAAACTAATTAGAAATTATCCAAATTTGCAATACTTCCAGATCGCGAGTTCTACATTTTCATGACTTCTTTGGAGTATCTTTTATTTTGCTGGAATAAGATTTAAAAAACAACGACTTGAATTTGAATTCATGGTAAAATTAACAAAAAATAAATAATTTTTTTACAAAATAACAGCATAAAATATTATTAATTTTTAAAATTGATATTAATAAGATTTAAAAAATAACGAAGTAAATTTATTTCATGGTAAAATCGAAGAAAAATAAATTATTTGTTAAAAAAAACTTTGACAAAATTTTTAAAAGTATCGTCGTATCGACAGTAAAATATCGCCGATACCGATGTATCGGAAAATCTGCAGTATCGCCGATATATCGGTATCGGTATCGGTATTCGTTACATCCCTAGTAATAACTATGAACTCTATTTGCTAGAATTCACTTAAAAATTCTTAAACATTTTTTTTAGAATTGCTTTTATATTAAATTTTATTTAAAAAGAATGATTACATTAATAAAACAATCGAAATTTCGCCAATAACAAAGTTTTCCCGAGAATTCCCGGTAAAACGATTTTTTCATTCCTGTTTTCCGGGAAGTGCAAAAGTCCGGGAAATCCAAAACCCTAGTGGTATAGCAATTGAAAAAGTTATTTGCGAATATAAAATTTATTGGCTCAAAACTAAAAGAACTCTGTTTTCCTTGCAATGAAACTGCATTATCCTGACGCAAAATATAACCAAAATCAATATTTGTGAAATCATTCGATTACTTCGAGAAATAGCAAAAAGTGTATATTTAACCTAAAACTAGAAAAGGGAATATTACTACTAATTGTGACGTAGTGTAAAAATTTTAATAATGTAGTTTTATATAGTTTAGTGTAACGAATATGGGCAAGATGCAAAGTCAGTGAATTTTTCAGTGTTGAGTAGTGTTATAGGTATCTTCGAAAATAAAGACTGCAGTATAAATCTCGATACACGAATAATTTTGAAGGGGGTTTCTGATGCTTATATTAACATGATGTTAACTTATCATAAATTTTGTTTGTGCTACTCTTTATTATTTGCATTCTTCATTTGTAACTCCCGCTTGCTAATGCTGTGGATTATTACAGTTTAACAGTTGAAAAAAGTGCCATAAAAAATACAAAATCATAAACTATAAATGACAGTTATGATCCGTTTTTATATGTTACTCTACACCTTTAGCCACAAAATTGCAAACATGGAGAAACTCCATGGTGTTTTTCAAATCAGGGAAATAAATACAAAAACTACACGAAAAAAGGAGAAGCTGTTTTGTGGTACATACTAGGCATAACAAATGTGACTGTTTAAATGAAAGATGACATAAATTGCATTTAAATATTGGTCACTGTAATAAAATTTTAACGGACATGTACACACTGTAACAACAATATTTTCTGCTGCAAAAAATTGACAAAACAACAGGAATGAAGTAAACAGTTGCACAGACAAAAAGTCAAATGCTTGGTTGAATTGTTAAGTTAGTTAGTGGGCACAATTTTATAGCAGTCATATTGACCCCTGTGCGCGAAATTATCGTATGTTACACTATTTTCGAAATTTACTTTTATGCTAATTGGTGCTAAATCCATTAATTCATCTGCTGCTCAAATATTAAAGCGATAATTATTATGGTTACAAAATATACATGGCGAGATAACGCCATGTTTATTTTATCTATATATGTAAATTATTTGAAATAATTTTATTTAAAATACAAATAGAAAATACAAAATACCATTTTTATTTTCTATTTGAAATACTTTCCCTCAAGAATATTTTATATTTTATTTGAAACATTTCAAAATACATGTTTTACATTTGTAAAATATAAAATTCTTTTTTATGTGGCGCTAAGAAAAATAACAAATTGAAAAGTGATAGTAATGTATTAGTAAACAATAGCGCAACCAATTTTGAATCTCAGCTTTGTCTTCTTGCACAGTTTTTTGATTATTTTGCAAAAGGGACTAAAATTCCGGAAATACATATAGCATAAATCGATGCCAAGTAATGAAATTGATTAAAAGTCGCTCGAGCTGCATAAAGAAAAATTAATGTAAAAAAATGACGCCTATTGCGGAAATTTGAAAAAAAAAATTGGAAAATTAGAAAGAAACCTAAAACTGAATAAAGCTCGCTAAAACTGTACGGAATGGCAAAAAACTGGAAAAAATCGAGAAAATTATGAAAATTCGCTAAATCTTGCTAAAATTGGAAAGATTTCAAAGTTTTAAAACAACCATAATATTGATCAAAAGTTGCTAAAACTGCAAGGAATGCCAAATATTCGACAAAATACGCGAAAATGGCATGAATTCGCGAAATCTTGCTAACAGCGGCATGATAGCAAAATCTAATATTGATTAAAAATCGCTAAAGCTGTAAAGAAGTTGAAAAATTGCAAAAAATCGCTTCTATCGCAAACATTGCAAAAATTCGCGAGAAGTTTCAAATTGGAAACAAACTCTAAAATTGATTAGAGATCACAACATATATTGTATTGTATATAAAAGAAAATGTATTTTGAAAATAGGTATTTTGAAAATATGTATTTTGTATTTTCTATTTCAAATACTTGTTTAAAAGCTATTTTGTATATTTCATTTGAAATAGAAAAAATAAAAAAACATTTGTATTTTGAATTTATTTATTTGAAATACGTATTTTCCACAACTCTGATTTTATCGTATTTGACCGTGTTATTTAACTTGTGGACAAAATTATCGTATGTGCCATATGTAATACAAAATCATTTTTTACACAGTAGTTGCTTTAAAACAGTGAAGTAAAAAATAAAACTAGTTGTATTAGCGAGTAAAAAACCTAACACTGTGAAAAAAATTTGCATTTAAAAGAAATAGAAAAAAATAGTTTTTTAAGACGTGCATGTTTTAAGGCAACTTTAGGTTTTATTTTAGCTTTATTTGTTTTCATAATGACCACAAGAATTTAGAAACATTGCTAATTTTAATCCTTAAACACACATGAAAGAAAAAATCTTTCCGACTCGATTGTGTCGAATTGGGGTTTTAAGCAGATTTTTTAAAAAGGGTTTAATATCGGTTTTCATTTGGCTAAAAAAAGACAAGTTAACTTAGTGTAAAACTACTATATATTTGGATGCAGAGGAAAAATATGTTGGAAAAATACAGATGAGTTTAAGATGCACATTAAATACAAGGATAAAATTAATGCAATCTTTTTAAGGGACCAATCACTAAAAGAATTTTGCTTCATAAAACCCATGAAAGAATTTCATTAGATTTTTTTCATTACTCTAATGACAATTTCACAAATCCAATGAAAATTTCATTAATATTGTGAAAGAGTTTCTTTGTTTGAAACAATTTTATTAGATTTTTTTCATTAATCAAATGACAATTTCACAAATCCAATGAAAATTTCAATAATATTGTGAAAGAATTTCGTTGGTTGAATTTTTATGAAAAGTTTCATTAAAATTACACTAACGAAATTCTTTCACAATATTAATGACATTTTCATTGGATTTATGGAATTGTCATTGGACTAATGAAAAAATCTAATGAAATTGTTTCACTGGTTCTGTGAACAAAATTCTTTTAGTAAAGGAGAAATCAAAAAGTATTTAGGTTTCTTATGCGCCAGTTTTGATATGCAGAAGGTTTTAAACAATCCTTACGAAAATATATTAGACTGTTTTACTCCCGCAAATACACCTATTATAATTTGAGCGTTTACGAAAATGGCACAAGAAATATGTATATATTAAGGTTCCTCATGAAAACGTTCAAAATCCTCACAAACTGCGCAAAATGTGCATGTTTCCACTCTCGTAAATTAACTGGCAGAAAATATTTAAAAATTCATTTGCACAACCAATATAAATATGCGAGGCAATTTAGGCTAGTAAGCTGCACAGACTATTTGTGCATTTGAAAAAATAATAAAATTAACGTCATAAAAATATCAATAAAAAATTTTAAAATATAAAATTTTTTTCATGATTTATGTTTACAAAATTAGAAAATAAATCAGAAAATTACAAAAAATTCATAAAACTCATTGTTCTCGTGATGCAGAAACAAGTCCAAGAAGTAGCTGGAGAAGTAAGGTGACATTAGGCAATAAAAGATGCAGAGCAATTTCAAAAGGGGCATCATCAATAATGCCTCGCAAATTTGCGCAATTTCACAAATGGCGATTTTAATCGCTTTCATGAAAACCCTTATTGTTTCTTGTGGAGTGAGTGAGCTCTTTATAAATAATTTCCTATTATTGATAATAGAAATACAGTTAATGAAATACAGTTAAGAAAGAAACTGTCGTTCGCATTTAGAGGAACAGGCACTAAGTATGTATTGCACTAGTCGCGCTGGCCAGAACCGCAACAAAGCCGTAATATCTACGCTGGCGTATTTTTTAAACTCTTAGACTTCTGTCCATAAAACTAAGTGTTATTATTATTAAGTTTCATAAGAATCGGCGAAGTAGAAGTAGTTAAAATAAGTATTTACTTTTCATGGGCGTGGCACTGCCCACTTTTTTATCCTCATGTAGTATTTTTTAAACAGAATTTTATTGTGCGTGTAAAGTTTTATACGAACAGGTTGACTAGAAGTAGTAGAAAACTAATGTGTATTTACTCTGTATGGGCGTTACCGACCGACTTCTCAACGGGAGCAATCTTGAAGTACATAATTTTGAAAAGAGAAAAAAAGTCCGAAATCGGTTAACAAATGGCGGAGTTTTGGGGGAACATGCATAAAACAAATACTCATGACGAATTGATAACATTTTTTTGAGTCGGTTAAAAGGTAAAAGATTCACGGCTGTATGCAAAAATACTTGAAGTAGCTTTGCCATGCAATTTTGAGTAAAGTTGTATTCTAAAAAAATTATTATATCAAAATTTTAAAGTAGGCACTCACGTTTGTTAAGACTACTTTAAGTTGATATTTCCAAAATGTGTATTTTTTACCACAAATATTTTTCTTAATATAGCACATATTGATTCCTGTTACATCTGAAAATGATGCTTGGAGTCTTAGCTCTTAGCTTAAATTTATTATTTGTTTCATGTAATGGAAAACAACATCAAATTATCTAGTTGATTCGAAATACATAGAAAAATTCATAAAAAATATAAAAAATAAAATAAAAATATAAAAACATGTCTTAGTGATGTATATAAAATCAAAACAAATCGAAAAAAGCTGGATATTCAAATACTCATTCATTTGAATAAAAGAAATTGTGTTAATTCTTCTATGTTCATCATATATTTTTACTTTTACTTCATAGAAATGTTTATATGCTTTACTATAATGTCAGAAGCTCATATTTTTTGAATTAAGTTGTTTTACTTCAAAGTAAAAAAAGTTATTTAATAAAATAAAAAGTTATTTGACTACTCGAATGAAATTTGTATTCGTTTTTGTACATCATAAACTATGAAGTGGTTCTTGAACACGGTGGTGTTACCAGTATTTATTATTAAATCACAAAATAATTAAAGTTGTCTTTTGCATATAATTTCTCAACAAAGTTATGTTAGCCTTAAAGTGCTTGGTAACTACTATGAACTTTAAAGCTAAAGTAAAATATTTTTTAGCATACAGCCGTCATTAAATGAAACCGACAACGAAGATTAACGGCTGTATGCAAAAATAATTGAAGTAGCTTTGCCATGCAATTTTGAGTAAAGTTGTATTCTAAAAAAATTATTATATCAAAATTTTAAAGTAGGCACTCACGTTTGTTAAGACTACTTTAAGTTGATATTTCCAAAATGTGTATTTTTTACCACAAATATTTTTCTTAATATAGCACATATTGATTCCTGTTACATCTGAAAATGATGCTTGGAGTCTTAGCTCTTAGCTTAAATTTATTATTTGTTTCATGTAATGGAAAACAACATCAAATTATCTAGTTGATTCGAAATACATAGAAAAATTCATAAAAAATATAAAAAATAAAATAAAAATATAAAAACATGTCTTAGTGATGTATATAAAATCAAAACAAATCGAAAAAAGCTGGATATTCAAATACTCATTCATTTGAATAAAAGAAATTGTGTTAATTCTTCTATGTTCATCATATATTTTTACTTTTACTTCATAGAAATGTTTATATGCTTTACTATAATGTCAGAAGCTCATATTTTTTAAATTAAGTTGTTTTACTTCAAAGTAAAAAAAGTTATTTAATAAAATAAAAAGTTATTTGACTACTCGAATGAAATTTGTATTCGTTTTTGTACATCATAAACTATGAAGTGGTTCTTGAACACGGTGGTGTTACCAGTATTTATTATTAAATCACAAAATAATTAAAGTTGTCTTTTGCATATAATTTCTCAACAAAGTTATGTTAGCCTTAAAGTGCTTGGTAACTACTATGAACTTTAAAGCTAAAGTAAAATATTTTTTAGCATACAGCCGTAATTCCCTACAATATTTGCCATATAAGTACTATGTACATATTTTATTTGAAATACTATTTTTGTTAAAGTCTAACGGCTGTATGAAAAATACTTAACATAGCGTCTTCACGATCCATTGATTTGTCTTGACAAAAGTCAAAGTCGATATGAAAAAATAGCACCAACATCATTCTGATGTTTTTATGTATGAAGTTTGACACATGTTAGAACAAAATTATGTCTCGTGAAGACGGGGTGTAAAGTAGCTTTGCCAAGCAATGTTGAGTAAAACTGTATTTTAAAGAAATTATTATATCAAAATTTTAAAGTAGGCACACACGTTTGTTAAGCCAACTTTAAGTTCATATATCAAAACTTTGTATTTTTTACCTCAAATATTTTTGTTAATATAGCACATATTGATTCATGTTACATCTGAATATGAAGCTTGAATTCTTAGATCTTAACTTAAATTTAATACTTGTTTCATGTGATGGAAAACGTCACCAAATTATCCAGTTGATTCGAAATTTCTATGTATGTATTTCTATATTCATAAAAAAATATAAAACAAAATCCAAATATAAAAAAATGTACTAGTGATGTATATAAAATCAAAACAAATCGAAAGAAGCTCGATATTCAAATACTCATTTCATTCGACTAAAAGAAATTGTGTGAATTCTTCTATGTTCATCATATTTTCATTACTTTTACTTGATAGAAATTTTTATATGCTTAACTACAATGAATAAAGTTGTTTTACTTCAAAATAATAAAAAGTTATTTCATAAAATAAAAAGTTATTTGACTACTCGAATGAAATTTGTATGCGTTTTTGTGCATCATAAACTATGAAGTGGTTGTTGAACACGGTGGTGTTACCAGTATTTATTATTAATCACAAAATAATTAAAGTTGTCTTTTGCATATAATTTCTTAACAACGTTATGTTAGTCTCAAAGTGCTTAGTAACTACATACTATGAACTTTAATGCTAAAGTAAAATATTTTTTTACATACAGCCGTAAAATTATAAAAAGAAGAACATTATTAAATCTGATTTTTCCATACTTCTTTTAACACTATATGTAATTTAAATTGATTTAAAATTTATCGTAAGTACTAAATATATTAAACATCCTTAATAATCCAAAATTATTTAATTATTTTGGCTTACGTTTATTTTTAATTTAATCTCTCGATCAAATTATATTTTATTTAAGAAAAAAATTTTAAAGCATGTAAATATTGAACATTCAAAGAAAACTTTGGATGTAAGGAAGGTTCCAGACTACCAAGTCTACTCATCAGAGGCCTTTATCTACAGTACCACTGGCAGTCCCAACAACACTGTAGCGAAAATTTAGTTTATTAAAAACTTGCTAAAATTGTTTAAAAAATTAACCGTTTCTTTTGTAAGTAAAGAAATTTTCAAGCAATAGTTCTTAAAAAATCAACTGCTTTAATTTTTTACACGATTGCCAACAAAAAGGAGAGTAATGCCTCAACACATTTCGATGTATGGCATATCGTTAGAGTCCATACATTAACCCGACTGATAGCGGCTATACATTTTTAGGAAGAATTCAATATGTGGGCTTTATCAGCATATTTATGCGCAAACATTTTACATACCTACACTCTAAAACATTATTTTAAATTTACGATCATATATTGTCTAAATTTGTGTTGAAAATTTCTCCTTGTCTCAGATTACATCGATTTTGTAGTTATTTTATTAAAAAAAAACTTTCAAATTAAACATATTTAGTCCAACTGGAATAAATGTAACATAATGTATAATACGGCTATGGCTGAATGGTAGATACGTCAGACTATCAGTCAGGAGGTAGCGGTTCAAGCCTGCATGCAGCCAATCGCTTTTTTAGTAAAAACATTTTGTTTCAAAATCAACAAAAATAATGCATGTCTAATTTTAGGTCGATAATAATCGGTAAAGTGTTGCCGACTATTATCGACCTAATTTTCAACAAAAGTGTTTTAGAGTTTATAGGTAGATATCTCTCTATTCTTTTATTCAATACACTGATTGTGCAGATCGTATAAAAAAAGTATAGAGTGAGTTCCCGTTCAGATTTTCAATTTTTGTTGCTGCAATTTTTTTTAACTCTGCTGCAGAATTACATTAGTGTCCACATTATGAAATTCTAGTTTTGCAATTTTCTTATACAAAATAAAATGAAACGTCAAGTACACCTACAGCCAAGCTCAAATTGACAGGACAGAATTGCAGAGTACATGAAACTGTGTACCCCTCTCCAATCTTCTCACCTCTCTCACCGATAAGCTCTAGAGTCTCTGCAACATAAATTGCAAGTCTGGACGGAAACTTACATGCCTTAACATTTTCAAAAAGTATATTTTTACACTTTTTCTGAAAAACTATTATTTTAAATTGCTCCATTAAGATGAAAAAATAACTGAGCTTATGTTTTTTTCTGGACTGTATTTCAAAAATACATTTGTGATGATCACATAATGAATGAAATCGATAAATTCTAATAAAAAAATAAGAAAGTCATTAGCTGTTAAGCAAAAACAGCTATATTATTTTGAATTATTTTTCATACAAAATTAATTTAAATCAGTTTGTATTAAAAATTTCTTTTATTGAGAATAGTTTTGTATAGGAAGTAAAATAAGCTTTTTCCCTTAATTGCTTATAGCTGGGTCATCTCGGGCTTCTGAAAATTTAAACCTATGCCAAGCTGGTGTTTTTGATATGATAAAAAATAGCTTTTGCTCGTAGATTCTCCTATCTAAGAGGTAAAAACAAAGTTTCTGGGTTTCTGCGTACGATGAACATGGGAAAACATTTTTAATCTTTGGTTGCAAACGCTTAATTAAGACTTAAGTAAATGGTTTCATAGACGATTGAGCTATCATTTGATAGGGCAGTCTTTTTAAACTTTTTTTAAATTATTTAAGCTTGTTAAATAATTTTGAAAGGGTCAAAATATCAGAGTTCATTAATTGTTTTAAGATAAAAACCGATATTGTCTAAATCTACGGTCACACTTGGCAAATAATGGACGAAAAAATGTGACCAACAGACAATCTAAAATTTTATTTCTTTTAATTAAATTTTTTTTTTTAAATATGGGTTCGCATTTATTTAAAATCATATACAAATACACTAAGGGGAAAAAAGTGCTAAATTTAAGATTTTACGCCCAAAATCAAATCATTCGATCCTAATAGTCTGTTAAATGTAAAATTCATAATTTAAGAACAAAATCTTAATTTTTTTTAGATCGCTTGTAAGATCATAATAATCTTATTTTAAGATCGAATATAAAGATTGTATTCTTATTATCTTCAATTAAGACTATAATCTTAAAACATTAAGAATATAATCTTAAATAACTTCTTCATTTAAGATCAGTTCTAAGAATGTATTCTTGTTAAAAATCTTAATCTTAAGATGACATTCTAAAATTGTTAGGAATGTATTTTTCATATTAGTCTTATTGGTTTTGTATTGAATTTGAATGTCCAAAAAAATACATTTGTTATAAATAACTATGCAATGTATATTATACATATATAATATTCATTAAAAAAACAGCCATAATATTTCACTAGTTAAAATTATATTAGCTTAGGTCTAACATATCTGCATCTACTATAGTGACCTTTTTCCTACGTTTTCCCGAGCTGTTTTCAAATCTGTCTGACGATGATAAAATTGCGTTAAGTGTGGTGAATATGTAGTCCTAGGCATCTGTAGGGAAGCAGGGCCATTAAAAATACGCTTCATATACGAGCTTCTATATTCTTTGTTTCTCGTCGATTTACAATTCCAAAATAATAGTTGTTTGTTGTATGTGTAATGGATCTTCCTGCGTACATAATTTGAAAATCAATTTTGATATGAAATTCGTAAGGAATAATGTTTTAAGCTGAAATTAGCAATTGAAACCTTTCTTACCAATTCGAGCGCTCTTGTATGACTGAGTTCTGGCCTGTTAGGGGAAAAACTCAAGACTTCCCAGTTTTTCCAAATCTTTATCTCGTAAACTGTATGTGCGTTTCCATTTATGTCAAATTTTTTAAACTATGGTGCGGATGTGGTTGCTACGACCAGCACCCTTATTCCGTAATTCGCTAAAGTTTAAGGTAAATCTCGATCGCTAAAATGCTGAACAAACTCAAAATTAAATACTTTTGGCGGTGACATAAAACACTAAAATTTCGGCGGATTACATTTTTAAGACATTGCCAAATTTAGCAATAGACGTTGAAAAATTGTATTCGTACCCAAAAATTGATAAATCGACTTTATAAATTTTTAGCGATAGAGATTTAGCTTTAGCGAGTTACAGAATAAAGGACCAGGTCGTCCAAGTTATGGTCTTCCTTTATTACTCGCCTTCTAATGAAATATTTTCTTTCAGAGTTCACTTTGCACTTTTACATCTGCTTCGGTCAGCATCTTACAACATATATGACACAATGCGCTTTCAATATTGTGGAAATTTCCAAAAAGAAGTATATAAATTCAAGATTACGATCTTAAAATTAAGTTTTTAGAATACATTCTGAAAATTTTATAACGCAAATCTTATTGACCACACAGAAAAAACTATATTTCATTTTCTGTAAAGGAATTCAATACTAAATATTTTGTCTAGGAACGGACCTACAAACAAATTTGTAAATATAGATAGAAATATCTCAACAATTTCATTGAAAAAAACTAGTTTTTTCAGTGAACGAATTGTTTAAATATATAAGACAATTTGTCTAAAAATATTTAGAAATTGTAAACAAAACCATTTACTAAATCAAACAAAAAGATTTACTAGATTTTCTGAAAAAAATCAAACAATATTTTTGTCTCAGTTTATAAAGCAACTAGTATAAAAATACTAACAAATATTAAACAAAATAGTTTACTTAATTAAACAAAAATATTTAGATTTATTGTAATATATCAAACAAAATTTTTGTCTGGGTCATTTATCATCATCATCATGCATTAAGCATTTATGAAATTTCACTTTGTTAAATATGTTCAAGTCTGAATGTTTATCTTAAGACTCTAAAAGAATGAATGAGAATTAATGGAATGACATTAACGAATTGATTCACTCAAAAATCTTCAGTAAACAAACTTGGTATAATTGCAATGTGTGTGTGTGTCGTCATCGGGGTTATTTTTTTACAGCACAGTTTTTCTTGCTGTTTTCGGTGTTTGCGTTTTAAATAAAAGTCAAACAAACAATTCATAGATTATGGACAGAGCATTTACTGACAATTAAATTTATTTTTAGACATATTTTTTTTTCTTGAATTTAGATCGTCATAATTTTCTTAGTGTAGCCTTTCGCGTCATAACTAATTTTATTTTGTAACATAAAAACCAAGTTAAATCATACTTACCCTGAGCAAATTAAGTGGTTACGCTTATTTCGTCAAATTTTTGCAAAGTGTGACCGTAGCTTAAGATATTCTACTTTATTAAACTCTGATAAAATTGTAGATGTTTTCTCTTTCTTCATAGGAATCCCAGCAAAAACTTTTTTTCACTTTTGTAATCGGTAGTACTTTATTAAATATTAAAGTAATAAGTGTTACTTATTTATCTTATTACTATGATTTAAATTAGATTTCCTACCTAGTTTTTATTAAAATTAGTACGTATTTGTCTCATTATCTGAAAGTAGTTACAATTTGTTGATATGTATTCATAAAATAAGTAGACAACCACTTTTAAAGTCAACATGTGTTTGTATATGAAAACTAATTTTTGTCGTTTAAACTTATTAGTCAACAATAGCTAGTGGGTAAAGTACTTGTCTTCAAATGTGAACGAGCACAGGTTCGTATCCCAGCTGGGTAAAAAAATAAGAAAATTAAAAATATAAATAATATAATAAAATAATATAATGTATAAAATTTTTTTTAAATTTTAATTTGTTTATTCGACTACATATTTTTTTCTTCAAGTAAGCAAATAGTAACTAGTTAATTGCTGTGAAAATGCAAATACATATGTATGTAAGATATACCCCTTTTCTATTGGACTTCTCAAACAAATATAAGTAGTTATCGATACAAATCGTAAGTATTTACGACTTAAATCCTCATATACTTTTTTGCCTACCAGTAAGCAAAGTTTTTGCTGGGATATTACTTATATTATGTTTTAAGTGATTCTGGTCGTAGGAATGGGAAATCATTTCCAGAGCCTGCTTAGCACAAACATGTACATATTTACATACATGTACATACACATATCTTTAAGCATTTTCTTTCAAAGTGATCCCCAAATATTTTATTAGCATCATTCTACAGTTTATCATTTAGTTTTTAATTTCTAATAATTTAATATATATTTTTTTTCTTTTTTGACAACAAACTGTTATGTTAAGTTAATGTTTTCAATGATCTCTTTCATAAGAAATAAATGTTTCTAGTAAAACTAATAAAAATACAACTAAAAGCTTTTAAAAGCCAACAAATAGATAATATTTTTTACTGTTTATTTGAGTACGAATAACTATCACTAAGCAGATTGCAAAAGATTGAATTCATGTGAAATAGTTATATTCTGACCAAATAGATTTAAATTTTCTTCAAAAGTTGAGATTTCATAATTGTTATTAATGAAAAAATAGAGTCAGACTTTTAAAGGTTTCAGTGAGTCGAAAATCACACTAAACAAGTTTTCTTGTCGAAAAAACATACCATTCTCTCTAATTCTTCCTCTCCCTCTCTCTCTCTGTCTTTCTCACTACAAAATCAAAAGTTTTGGGAAGAAAACTTGCCTATTGTCAATTTCGATCAACACACTTTCCTGAAATTTTTTAGCTGGACTAAAGGACAAATGATGTAATTTTGAGATCATGCTAAAAGATGGCATACAATATTCTCCACACAGACAAAAATAAATACAAGGCAATCCAAGGACTTTTTCATAAATAGTATGAATCGAACACAATTTTTTCCCCAAATTTTTCATTCAGTTTAAGAGCTACTATGAGGGGCAGTTTACATATCATTCGGCGTCTATCTTTTTAATCTGTAGTATTTAGCTAGTTCATGATTTAATAAATTAATTTAAAAAAATATATATGTAATTCGTGAAATCTTTTCGTACTATTTATGCTTAAATTTTTCAATAAATTTTTAAATTCAAATACAAACATATATGTATAATAATGTATAATAGCAGTATAGCTTTTACATTTTTGCTGATGTCCTTTGATTTTACATTATACGAACGAGTTCTTTTAAAGTTTTCTTCTATAAAATTTTTTGGCACAAATTTTCTGTATCACCACACAGATGTTAAAAAAGTCTTCGAAACCAAGCTGGCCTAAATGAATATGTGTCTGTTAGTTTATACGAGCAAATGATGGCTGGCTGTACAGCGCTTGCTCATGAATCTTTAAGCCTTGAGGTTTTCTGGTTGCATGTGAGTAAAATTAATGAATGGGAGCGCCCGTCTTTATTAAACTTTTTTCTTAAAACTTTTCACAACACACGACTTTTTTACTCTTGCAAGATTTAATTTTTTATTATTATTTTATATTTAGCTTTTTCTTAATTTGTGTGGCTTTGATATTAATTTTTTTCATACATACATATGTATGTATGTACATATGTATAAGAAATTATGAAAAGAGTATGGGCAAGACAGACAGTTAGTTGGAACAGTGCATAAGCCAGCACCACTACTTTACTTGCATCACTTCCATAACATCACCACTACATTGGCAGTATAAAATCAAAACAAACCGAAACTGAAAACACCCTCACTTCTTGCTGCACCTTCTCCAGTGTTTTTGTTGTCTGCATGTCTGCCATCCAACCCTGCTCTTTGACTGCGTTTTTCTTTGCATCCGCTTTGACACTGAATGCATTTTGTTGGCTACAAGCAGCGTTTGCGTGGGCAGGCTCATTCATAATTTTGTTTTTTTTCTTCATTAAACTCTTTTCATTGCTAGATTCTTGTTGTTGTTTTTGTTGCTTCTGTCGCTTTTAGTGACTTAAGACAATTTTTATACTCTTCGCCGAAAATGGAAAGAATATATGTAAGTACATATCGTTACTTTAATTTACAAAAGGCGTATCTAACATATAAACAATTGTTAAGTATGGGACATAAAACTTAATAAAAAAAATTTTTTAAAATTATGTATAGTTTTAGAACTGAAAGAATTGTAGGAAAAGATCCAGCTTACATATTTCGTAGTTCTTGAAATATAATAATCCTGTTTTGTAATTCTTTTATTAAGATTTTGTGTCTCTTTTTATATTTTTCTAAAAGTTAGATACGCCTTTTGTAAATTAAGGTAACGATATACAGGTTTGTCACTCCGTTTGTAGTTTGTGCAATATTGGTTTGCGACCCTCTTAAGTAGAGGCATAAATATATTTTGGGCCATTATAAATAGGGAAGGTGAAATAACGATGTCCGTCTGTTTGTGTATGCGATGTAGAAAGGTGTTTTATGGATGCCGTAGATAACATACCCCAGTAAAAATATTTCATGTTTTCTGAGGTACTGAGGCAAAATTTTAAAATAAAGCGCATAATAAGCAGTAAACGTATATTGTGAATCGTTTGATTATGAAAGCCCTCTGTAATTTTTTTAGCAAAGACGTTTGGTTATTTGTTTGACAGAATTTAATAACCAAACATAATCAAATGACGTATTATCAAATGACCTACCGATTTTCGTAAAATAAATAAAGTTACGAAATAATAAGAAAATAACGTTAGCGCAGCCTCCTAAACTGTAAGCAGAAACCCAGAAACTTTATTTTTACCTTTTAGATAGGAGAATCTACTTGCAAAAGCTCTTTTTTATCAGATCAAAAACACCAGGTTGGCATAGATTTAAATTTTTCAGAAGCCCGAGGTGACCCAGTTATAAGTAATTAAGGGAAAAAAGCTGATTTTACTTCCTATACAAAATTATTTTTAATAAAAAAAAATTTAATACAAACTGATTTAAATTAATTTTGTATGAAAAAAAAATTTAAAATAATATAGCTGTTTTTGCTTAACAGCTAATAACTTTCTTATTTTTTATCATAATTTAGCGATTGCATTCATCATGTGATCGTCACAAATGTATCTTTGAAATACAGCCCAGAAAACAAAACATAAACTCAGTATATTTTTTCATCTTAATGGAGCAATTTAAAATTATAGTTTTTCAGAAAAAGTATAAAAATATACTTTTTGAAAATGTTAAGGCATGTAAGTCCGCGTCCAGACTTGCAATTTCGTTGCAGAAACTTTAGAGCTTATCGATGAGAGATGTAAGAAGATTGGGGAGGGGTACACACTTTCATGTGCTCTGCAATTCTGTCCCGTCAATTTGAGGTTGGCTGTAGGTGTATTTGACGTTTTATTTTATTTTGCATAAGAAAATTGCAAAACTAGAATTTCATATTGTGGACACTAATGCAATCAATTCTGCAGCAGAATTTAAAAAAAATTGCAGCAACAAATTTTGCAAATCTGGACGGGGACTAACTCTATACTTTTTTTATACGATCTGCACAATCAGTGTATTGAATAAAAGAATAGAGAGATATCTACACTCTAAAACACTTTTGTTGAAAATTAGGTCAATAATAGTCGGCAACACTTTACCGATTGCACTATGCTAGTCGAAAAAAACCGACAGAAGGGGCACCTAACGGGTAAACTTAATTCGAGTACGCTGATTTCACCGTTCACCGTTTTTCAATGTTATCTCTTAAAAAAGAGATATTTAAGATTTAAAATTTCAGTTTTAGGACCATTTTTATTAAATTAAAGGTGCAATTCTTAAGATAATTAGACGAAATTTGGTTCACAAGTAACTCATGCACTACCAATATGCCTAACTAAAATTTGAAGAAATCGGTTTATGTTTACACCTAGTCTTCATACAAGCAGACTCAAAAATTTTACCTAAATGTCGGTAGATCTCATGAATTATTTTAGATTTAGCTCAAATTAAGTATGTAGATAGAATATTTTTGTAGAAATCATATTGTGGATTTTGAAAGTGATCTGTTTATTGGTATAGTTGCTACACGTCAAACAGCGTATACAAACTACGCACAAAGCTGTAAAATAGAAAAAAGTGGTAATAAGTATGGAACTACTAAGCTACTAAATTGATTTGCATAAAAATTGAAATAGTTACAGAGGAGGATTCAGGTTTTCAGAATCGTGTCTCCCTAAGGCTTTAGGTGCACCAGTGGCGGAGCTGCAAGAACTGAAAGCTAACTACCTCGGGTGTGAAGAACATGGTCCGGGTTGTAACTCTCGTATATATTAACCGATTCGTAAAATTTTAGGCGCGCTATATTTTGCTAGACAAAATAAAGAAGAAATATGCGGACAATTATTTTTGTATCTTTTTTGGCTTAAGAGATATATCACTTTCAAATTAAAATTTGAAATTTTTTACCTCGACTTTTTTGTTAGTTCTTTTATTGTAATTTTTTTACTAAGCATCTGATTTTACGTTGTAGTACACTACTAAATTGCTGATAAAAGTCGCAGTAAACACGCTGAACAATGCTTTGCAATATTTTGAGCCGTTAAGTCGTAACAAAGGTGTAAACTCAAAACTTTCAAATTTAACTAAAGCATTGTCGATTATTCCAAAAAAGTGCTTTTATAATTTTTAAAATTGTAAAAAATTTTGTTGGAATTATTAATTTTATTTTTATACCCTGTGCAAAGTTTTTTACAGGCACCTAAACTCAAAAATTATTTTGAAAATTTATGATTTTCGACTAGTGCCAAATGTAGGTTACATGTCCAAAATGAACAAAAATGTGCGCTAAATTCATCTTAAAAGCATGGCCTTTCACCGTGTATAAAAATAAAACTAACATTTTTAACAAAATTTTTTACAATTTTAAAAATTATGAAAGCACCTTTTTTGGAAAAATCGACGATTTTTAAGTTAAATTTCAAAGTTTTGAGTTTAGACCATTGTTACGACTTAACGCCTCAAAATATTTCAAAGCTCTGTTCGGTGAGTTTACTTAGAGTTTTATCAGCAATTTAATAGTGTACAACAAGTTAAAATCAGAAGCGTAGGAAAAAAATTACAAAAAAAAAAGTCGAGGCTAAAAATTTCTAATTTTAATTTCGAAGTGAAATATCTCTTAAACTATAAAAGATACAAAGCCAATTGTAGACATTTTTTCTTTATTTTATCTAGCAAAATCCAACGCGCCTAAAATTTTACAAATCGGTTAATATTTACGAAAGTTACAGGACGCACAATGTTTTTCGCACCCGAGGTAGCCAACTTTCAGCCCTTGTAGCTTCGCCCCTGGTGCAGCTAAAAACTTAATAAGATTTTATTCTGAAAGGCTGACTCCTTCTCTACAATCAAATAAATTTTTATGCAAATCAATGCAGTAGTTTAGAAGTTCCATACTTATTACCACTTCTTTTTCTAATTTACAGCTTTGTGCGTAGTTTGTATACGCTGTTTGATATGCAGCAACCATACCAATAAACAGATTACTTTCAAAATTCACGATATGATTTCTACAAAAATGAGTTATCTACATGTTTAATTTGAGCTAAATCTAAAACAATTCATGAGATCTATAGACATATAGGTGAAATTTTGGCGGATGCTTGTATGAAGACTAAGTGTAAACATGGACCGATTTCTTCAAATTTTAGTTAGACATATTGGTAGTGCATGACTTACTTAGGAACCGAATTTCGTCGAATTATCTTGAGAATTGCGCTTTTAATTTAATAAAAATGGTCCAAAAACTGAAATTTTAAATCTTAAATATCTCTTTTTTAGGAGCTAATATTGAAAAACGGTAAACGCCAATGAACTCAGCGTACTCGAATTAAGTTTATAAGTCGGGTGCCCCTTCTGTCGGAAAAAATAGTGTCGAATTAATGCACAGTGTTATTATCGAGCTAAAATTAGACACGCAATGTTTTAGTTGAAATGTTTTTACTAAAAAAAGCGATTAGCTGCGTGCAGGTTTCAACCGCGACTGATAGTCTGACGTCTCTA
This sequence comes from Panzeria rudis, assembly GCA_956483635.1. NCBI lineage: Eukaryota > Metazoa > Arthropoda > Insecta > Diptera > Tachinidae > Panzeria > Panzeria rudis. The sequence continues at coordinate 62,262,779 of OY101447.1, forward strand.
CCATTCAGCCATAGCCGTATTATACATTTTGTTAAATTTTTCCCACTTGGACTAAATACGTTTAATTTTAAAGAAAAACTTTAATAAAATAACTACAAAATCAATTAAGACAATATATGGTCCTATAATTTGAAGTAATGCTTTAGAGTGTATACAACAGTGTACAATTTATTTTATTCAGATGAGCCGTTCTCGGATTGTTCGCCAATAAACGAAACAACTAAAAAAAATGGTTTTTCGCGAATATCGGGAAAACGCGCATTAAGAAAAATAAATGAATGCCATTTTAGTGTTCAGCGACCTCAAATTAACTTAGAAAATGTTATTTTTTGCAAGATATGTCAAAGACTTAGAAATTCGAAAATTTGCTTTATTATTTCATCTTAAGTTTGTCTGAAATCTGACCTTGTATGTATAAAAATAGTGGACATTTTGGCGTTATAACAGCAGTAAAGAATCTATAATGTTGCATCATATAATGTTTCACAAATTGATCGATTTGATCTCATATTCAAAATCTTGATGCTGCGGTAGAGGACTAAAAGTAGGTCCCAATATTTTGTTCATTATTTTGCCCATGTATTAAAAAAATTTTGAAATTAGCAAAAAAAGTTATTACTCTCCACACTAAACAATTCGAAAATAGTTTTTATATGAGCAAAAATCGGCGTGATCTCTAAGGCTGAGGCCACACGGGCGTTTTTAAAACGCGGCGTTTCTGCTTTTTATATTAAATTTGAAAGTTCTCAATTTTTTAAAACTTCAAATTTAATATAAAAAGCAGAAACGCTGCGTTTTAAAAACGCTCATGTGGCCTCAGCCTAAATATCGGCCGAACTGTACTTCGAGCACCTACTTTTTCTGATATAAGTGACTAGACGAAGTCAAACGGGATTGAATGCAATATAATATAATATGCGAATCTTGAGGTGACACTTTTGTTGAAAATTAGGTCGATTATAGTCGGCAACACTTTACAGATTATTATCGACCTAAAATTACACACACATTATTTTTCAACAAAACGTTTTTACTAAAAATAGCGATTGGCTGCGTGCAGGTTTGAACCGCGACCTCTTAACTGATAGTCTGACGTATCTACCATTCAACCATAGCCGTATTATACTTTATGTTACATTTTTTCCACTTGGACTAAATATATTTAATTTGAAAGTTTTTTTCTTTAATAAAATGACTACAAAATCGATGTAATTTTAAACAAGGAGAAATTTTTAACACAAATTTAGACCATATATGATCGTAAATTTGAAGTAATGTTTTAGAGTGCAGATATGTACAACATGTGATGTTGGTGGGACTTGAAAGACCAGTAATTAGATTTAGGGGCAATAGTTATGAAAAATTTTAAGAAGTTTATCTGCGAAAGCGCAGTGTTAGATCAATCGGAAAGCTGGCATACAAGGAGTGCACTCTTAGGCCTTTTGATCCCAATTTGTTACGCAGAGTACTATTTATGGTCTATGTCGAGGCAGCTTTAGCTGTACCAGGTACAAGAAATGCACACAATTTTCGATATCGTTGAATTGTTAATTGTACAATACCTTGTTTCCGTCTACTACAGTCTTATGCCTGTTTTACACTACCTCACAAAGCCTTCCGACTTCTGTAGAAAATGAAACCCTGATCTAATGAGAAAGTTTTAAAAAAGCAATAATAATTATATGCGGGTTCCATTTTGTGCAGAAGTCGAACAGCTTGTGTAATAGTCTAAAAACAGCTTTAACATCATTTCACAACTCAACCGAAGAAGCATACGAAAATTTATATACAGATTGCGTCTTACCTCGTATCAATAATTAGAATAATAATTGAATTAGTTTTGTGTTTAATTAAAAAGATTTTACCTGAAAATAGAAGAAAATAAAAATACATTAATTAGTCATTAAAATCGTATACGTATATAAAAGAAACATGATCATGAGAAAATTTATTTCATGAACTTTTTTATATTAGTCTAACGTTTGTAGCTTTATTAATAAACAATAAAACACGAGCTAATTTCTTAGGAATAAGGAAAAGATAATTAGTTCCAATGTTACTAGTAAGTCCTTTATTTATTTATTTTTTTACTACATAGTGCATTTTTTAGTAGATTTAAATGTCCGCTTTGGTTTTTCATTATAGCATTTTTGGATTTTGTTATTATTTGTGCTACAAAACAGCTTCCGAATAGCCAACAATCAATGAAAAACGCAAAAAATTTCGTAACATTTTAATTTTGATCCGATTTATCCGATCAAAGCAAATTATCCAGTATTCGACGAGTAATATTGTATCCTTTCAACCAAGATATATAAAACATAAAAAAATGCATTAGAAACTTTATACCTTTTCTTTGTAAAGCAGTGTAACAGAGTAAAAAATATAGGAAGCATGATATGTTCAGGTTACTAGCTATATCATTATTGCCAGCAAAAAAAAAAGCATAACATTTTCATTGCATACCAACAATCACTACAAGTACTGAATTTAATATTATAAGGCTGTTGTTTATATCAAAAATTGTCGCATACCGTTCACTTCTTTGGATCACTTCCGTCCAATGGCAATCAGGACCACCAGAATTAGAACTACTTTGAGTGCAGTCCATCATAGATGACACTAATGATTTGTATGATCATGTTTTGCTGGGCTACAGTGATTTTAATATCAAATATTTTTAGCCCAAAATAATAATTTTATATTAGACTAAAGTTCGTTACCTTATTAAGAAATATGTAATGGAATTGGGTTAATTTATACGTACACAGAAAAAATTTTGAAGTTTTTTTTTAAACAAAAATGTTTTTGAAACTGATTTTAGATTTTTATTGTAGTCTCTATTTTGTTTGGTAAATAATTTTGTTTGACATATTATTTCATTACTATTTTGCTATCGCTAATATTAGCAACCTGATAAAATTATAAAATTGTTTGATTGTTTTTCAAATTTCTATAAAAATTTTTATTTGAAAAAATTTGATTTTTTTTTCAAACAAATTATTAAAAATTTTCGCATTTGTATTTACAAAATTTTTTGTGAGACCTAAATTGAACAAATTTACATTTTATTCAAGGAATTTGGTTTTTGAGTTGAAAAATTTATTTATGCTGTGTATGCACATAATAACAAAAAAAATTGGTTCCTACATACACGGGAGACTGCCACACAAGTTAAACATGTTTAAGGAATATCACAGACTACTTGAAAACTTTAATACAACTTATCGATAGCAGTGTTTCACTATAGATATATTGAAATTTCAGGGACGATCTTTCTATCAGATACGAAAAAGATATAAATATAAATGTGAAAATAAGTCCAAGCTCCTGTCAAAAAATTTCGGCCGTTCTTGATAGGTACACAGAAAAAATTATCATAGGTTTTTATTTTAACACACATCCCAGAAAAAAACTTGCTTCCAATAAAGCAGGATTCTACTATTTTGGAATAAAAGTAGCGCTGACAAACCTGCTGATATCACTGCTGATTTTTGTATGGCGAGTTCGCGGATTGGAGTACTACATTTTTGCTCACAAAAGCGCTTTTGAAGCACTGAAAATCATCAACATTTTCAGCACTAGAGGTAAAAATATATGAAAAAAATTGTTCGATTTGGATTGGCGTCGTTGACGCCATTTAAAATTTTTCTAATTTCATTTCTTCATTTATTTTTATTAATTTCATATTTTTGCTCAATGCTTGTTATTTTAACTTCAACTAGTATTGAACCTTCAGGTTTGAAGTCCAACGTACCAATCACTCGACCAAAAACACTGTTGCCAAACGCCACCAAGAAACGCAAATAAACTTACTCTTCATTCTCGCTTAAAAACCTGCTTTGGATCAGCACTATAAGATCAGCTTTTTTGTATAGCTTGTGTAGGAAGCTTTTGTATAAGTGAAAAGCAAATAATTTTCTCGCTTCAAATCCTGAATTGTTGGGACGCTATGAAATCAACTTCTGAACAAGCTCATATTTTAAAGCGAATTAGGAAGCGCTTTATTTCTGTAGTGCTTCAAAAAACATGAACATTTTTTACTGGGATGTGTTTGAACTTGTTTTTAAATTTTTTTTTTCTTTGGTTTTTAAATATTGCAATAGAAAATTTTGATAGAAAAAAAAAATTTGATTTTTTTCTTATTAAATATTTACGAATTTTAGTGTTTAATTTTACGAATTTTGTGATAGGTCCCATTTCCGTAAAATAAATATTTTAATTTATGAATTTAATAATAGAATACGAATTCTAGTTTTTCTGTGTACAATACTATCTCATTTCTAGGCAACATTTTTCCGATAATTGCTTTCCATATTAAAAAGGCAAAAATAAAATATTGCTAAGCTAACAAGTTGCCTAGAAATGAGACGGTATTGTACCAATCAAGAACTTGGTCCTTATTTTGATCTCAGCACTTTTTACGGCCGAAATTTTCGCATAGGAACTTGGCTTTATTTGCACATTTATGTTTTTGTGCGGATCTCAGTTCTTTTTTCTAAGCTTTTATTTGGTACAATAAGTACCCCATACAAATAAGAGGCACCCTAGCCCTCAGGGACAGCCTACTCCCCCAGGCGAAAAGTGCCCGTTTTCAGATTTTTCTAGTTAATTGCTCACCAAGACCTACCTGTATCCAAAATATCAGCTTTCTAGCTATAGTGGAAATGACCAATAATATTGATGAGTCAATGAGTCAGTCAGTCAGTGAATATGTACTACAATATGAACTTTTTACACCTTCATATCTCAGGAAGCTTTTATGATTAAAATTTCACCTATGAGGTAACCTCTCTAGTTAGACCTTACGTTTCAAGTTTCACTATTTTATGATGAAGTGGAGCAATGTTATGAGGGGAGTAAAAAATGCTCGAATGGTTTCGTGTAAATATACACTCTGTGTGGCCGGAACTTGGCCTGGCGCCCTGCCGTGCGCCCAGATATCAAATAAAATTTTCAATAATCTAAAATTATTTGTAAGTTATTCGAACTTTAAGCTCGAGGTCTAATATCAGACCTCGAGTTAAAGGAATTAGGCAACGTATTATTTTCAATAATCTATAATTTTCTGAATCATCAAGGTAAATGCAAAGAACAACAATGGCTCGCAGAAACGAGAAGCACAAAAGCATTTAAGGCCAAAAATAAGCTGATAACCATTCAAAACTCCTTCTCAGTTATAAACTTTTTAAGAATCTCCGTTCGTGTTCTAATACCAGGTGAAAAAATTGGAAGTAATTTTTTAACTTATTTTCGAACTTATTTGCTTGTGAGTCCAAATGGATTATTAGGCTAAGATTCGTAGCGTTTAATATTTCATGGAATATTAATCATCCCCAATTGAATTTTAAATTAATTAGTTTTAAAATAATACAAAATTGAGTGTAATTTGAAATTTTTGCAAATATGTTCTTACGATCTTTCTTGATTTTTTAACAAATGAAATACATGTTATGAACAGGGAAACCGGAAATATGCCCTAAAAAATGTGTTTTATGCGCATTAAATATGCACTAAAAACTAAAAAATATGCTCTAAAAATTTCGAAAAAATATGTTCTTAAATCTTTATCATTTCGTTTATGATTTATATAATACTCATTTCTGTCGACGAATTGGATATATACATGTATTGGTGGAATGCAATAATATCTAAGAAAATAACGTCTATGGACATAATTTTCTTATTGAAGTGAAAATAGTGTCCATGGGTACGTCGTCCAGCGCCTTCGGAGAGTAAAGATTTTCTGCCCAGTCTAAAGTCTAAACTCTGCGCAGCCACTATTCGACATACACAGAGGAGAACACCATTAAGCCCTCCCAAAGATCGGCTATGAAAACAATCTTTTCTCTGCAGTACTATTTGCTTTGACTTTATTTGCATTTTTTATGGACATTATTCTCTATGGATATTCTTTTTCAAAAACACGTTTAAGGCTTTAGGAACAATTTTCTATATGTGGAAAAACTTTAAAATTTTTCGATCACAAAACAGATTCTTTAGTTTTTTTTTGTAAATGTACATAATAACCTTTGTAACTGTTCAAAGTTGCGGTTGAAGTCTACTGACGATTTGGTAAAGCGCCAATTGAATGCATATAGACAATACTTAACTATCAGCAAATAAACTTCATTTAAAATATACATAATAACATTTAAAAAAGTCAAAATATGCGGAAAAACAGCAAAACATTCCACCAGAATTAGAAAAGTGACAAAGGCCCAATTTAGATGATGAATTTTTATGCATGAATTTTTTCAATTTATCTTTGAAAACATCTTCTAAAAACCTCTTGCATTTATACGATGAATTTTATTTTCAGGCTTTTTTTATAAATTTCTCTCAAAATTTGCTTTATTGACTCATTCATAACAACAAAAACCATAACACAATCACATAAGAGAGAGAAAATTCAAATCGAGCTAAAGAAGAATATAAAAAAATGCATGGAAAACAGAAATCGTTGCGTTTTTTATATCCCGTTTTCTTCTCTACCCCGCTCGTCTACCAAAAAAATGGATGAATTTTATGCATGCATTTAATGCATGGTCTAAATTGAGCCTAAGTGTGAAATATGAAAAAATATGCTGTAAAGAGGAAAATATGCAAAAATATGCACTAATAAATCGATGAAAAAATTTTTAAAAATACATCGCACAGGAAAAAACACGCAACTCCATATTTGCGGTTTCCTTTTGTTCTCTCTGGAAAGAAAATCCGTTTAACCGAAACACCGTTTAATTGAAACATATTTTACTCGAAAATGTGCTAGTTTATACGAAACAAACATTTGAAACTCATTGTAGGGGGAGTTGTATTCGATATTTGTTTCTAGACACCATACTGTCTTCTTTCAAAGTGCAGTTGATAAGGTTCTTTTTTTTAAATTTGATTAAATTTTTTCCAAATTTTTTATAAATAAATATTACATTTACTGCTATCTTTTGTGTGCTGACTCATAATCTCAGAGAAAAAATGATCATCGGATTGATGACGCGCTCATCAGAATTCTGACAACAACTCTATAACAAATGTCATGAATAAAATAAATTCATCAGTATGATAGCAAAAGTCATAACAGAGTTTTGTCATAGTTTAAATGTCATCAATGCTATGACTGGAGTGACATCAATACGATGTCACTTATTATATATTATGAAGGTGTAAAATATGAATAAAAGAAATAAGTAAACAATGTTATAATGTTTGTAAATTGTATTTTACTCCAAATGTTAGTGTTTTGTTTTTGTATTTAAACGTATTTTTAAAAAAGCAAAGAAACATGACATAGAATTGATGTACGCTTATCAATCATCATTACTACGACTGAGCTCTGTCGTCTTTTTAAAAACTAAGCCAATACATCATTCACGCACAGGCAAAACATTGAAGCAAACAATAGTATGACACATTTTCATCTTATTGATGACACTTATTCATCATACGTTTGTCGCATCAATAATATTTATGTTGACTTTGTGCCGCCGATGTTTTGGATGGTGGCATAGCTGAAATGGTAGAGGCATTATTTTATAAAAGTACGATGAATTGTGGAGCCTTGGATCAAGACCAATATTAGAAAAAAATAATAAAAAGTAAAACTAAAATAGAAACAGGTAAAAATAAGAAAATATAAGTATGTATAATTTTTTCGATTATTTCATTGGTGACAGCTGATGAAAAGCTTAACTTGCACTGCAACGATATTTTGTCGCAACTGGAGTTAATAATTTTTCAAGTTATTGATTTACCGGCAAAAACTCGCAACGAAACTATCCCATCTCTAGAATACGTATGTGATAGGGATGGACAAAAATATCGATAAATCGACATATCGATATTTTCTCAAAAATATATAATTTGAAAGGTTTTTTCTTTAATAAAATAGCTACAAAATCTATGTAATTTTAGACAAGGAGACATTTTCAACACAAATTTAGACAATATATGATCGTAAATTTGAAGTAATGTTTTAGAGTGTAGATATATGAATAATCATGCTTGAAAAATATCGATATATATCGAAATATCGATGTTTTTATTCGATATATATCGGTGCCGATCGATAATTAAAAATATATCGATATCGATATATGTATATTGATATATTTTTTATTCACTTTTATTCATAGTTTGTACGTACATACGGTAACATTTTAAAAATTCTGAAAGTAATAAGAGCTATTCCGGGGTTGTCAATGACACCCTCAGAATTGCTTATTCACGCTTGTGGTAGTATTTCAATACATATTTATATCAATGATTTCATAAATCTCAATAAATAATTAATTTTAAGGTTTGTTAAAAGACTTACAAACATGTTGCCAATTACAGTCGTATATTCCATTTAACTTTTGATGTATTTATACATTTTCAAATTCAAATAACAGTGTCTCATATTTTGTTTAATGTTAAAACGAGACTTCCGAGGAAATTGCGACATCTATGCTGTTTTTTACAAAATAAAACTATAAAAAACTTGTAGTCAAAGTCATGTTATTTATTCATTCATAAATTTTTTTTCATTCAAAAACTGTTTGTAATAAACGTAAGATAAAATTCATTCATAAGTTTGGTTGCCAAAAAAAAAAACAACAAGCTCTGACAACTTTTAATTCAATATGTATATTTTTGATTCCAGTTAGTGTATTACACTGTCATTTGGATAAAAAAAATATATTAACGCAAAAAGCAACAACAAATGCTTATAACAAATGAGCGTGGGCTGTCTGAAATATATATTTATTTACAAAAAACTAAAACAGCAAGTAGCTTAACTATTGTATTATTTTGTTTGTATATTTTTTTATAAGTTTTTGTTTTGTAAAGTTGCAACTCTTTCCATACGGAGTCTTGACTGACATACATGCGCAGCTTACAGTGTTTAACACTAGTGGAAAATTGATTATAACAACGTTTACCCGAAAAAATCGTTTAATATTAAAAACATACAAGTCAGTCGCTCTATCACTTTTGCATTTCACTGTACGCTTTACTTCACTGCGGTTGCTATTGCTCCCGAAAAAAAAACAAATCAAAATTTTAAAAATACATTAGAAGTAATAAAAGGCTATGGAAAAAGGGATTAAAACACCAACTTCTACTTAAAACGCAGAAAACCAAACAAGGCAAAAAAAGTTTATCAAAAACTTCAAAATCATACACATAATCCGTGTATTAGTATGCTGATCAAAATCATTTTACAACATCCGTTGGTGTTTTAAAGTCAAAATTCCTTGAAAGATTTTCATATGAATGTTTCTTTTCAGGCATGTTGTTGTTGCAACTTTTTTTTAAGGTTTTAACAAATCTAGTTCTTTAACAAAGTGAAAAAAATAAGTAAATAAAAATAGAGAAATGACCAATAGTTGCAACACGTATTCACATTACGTAGTGTCGTATAATCAAAAAGCTACTGTGGTTTCAATTTCCATATATCAATTTCAATAATAAAAATTTATAGTCGCGAGCAACCATGCTGTATAATACCCTACACCGGAAATATTAAACTGAGAGAAATATTTTTAGCCAAAAACATAAACAAATTCGGAAAATTTTTTCACGCTGCACTACAAAAACAAAAAACCTTTTGAATTCCTTGAAATAAGCTAATTCATTTTAATGAACTGTTCTCTTTTTAAGTCTTATGCCTTTCCTACAACAGCACCAATTCAAATCAGAGAAAAAAGTGTTGTTATTCTCTTGGCAAGAGCAAAATCTACAAACACAAAAAAGCATGTTTTGTTTATTTTTTACAGCTGCCAATAAATATCAAAAAATTTTTTAAGTTTTATAAAAATCGGCTGTATGATGCAAGCGCAAAAAGCATGACAAAACTGTATTGCCTACTAATTACACTATGCAACAAGAAAAATGCCAAGGAGTACCACTATATTTCTTGATGTATTATAGTCCGCTAAATACAAAAAAATCCGAAATTTTAAATTCTACGGATAGATTTTTTTTCTAATTGGGTCTTAAATTTGGTATTTTTGAATAGGCTGATCCACTGATTTTATTATAACTTGGTAAAGCTTTGTCCAAATTTATTACAAAAATCATTATTTTTTAACTCAATAGTTTTGGAATTATTCAGACCGCAATAATGAAAATATACTTTTTTTTTAGGGAAAATTCATACAATTTTAGTTTTATAATTACGCATAAATGGAGGATTTGTCATACGTAATTCGATCATTGGATTAGCTAGCTCTTCAGATAGTTTGCGCATTAAAAAAGGTCTCTCTGTTTTTTTCTTCGCAATCATCTTGTTATTTTCATAATAAATCACGTATGCTGCAAGTGAAGCGATGTCCAACATGTTGAAGAATAATATCTGGTTCACACACGTCAAGTTTTCTTGGTAAAGTTTTAATTCAGCTGTGAGAAAGAATAAAAATTTCCCTGTCTCTCCCATCTGAATTAAAACTTGAACAAAGACCTGACGTGTGTGAACCAGCACCATTTGATCCATAGTATCAACTCCACTTTTATATTTATTATAAAAATTTTAAATATCGGGTTTCTTTTTTAAATCGTTATCTACAGCTTTATCTGAATGCATCGTTGCTATTAGAATTGAAACTTTATTTTTTTTCGGTACCCAGTGGTAAAAATACCCATTACGGAATCTCTGATGTAAGCAATATTTAGTAGCAGGTAGTGATGACGCTGTGGCTTATTTTTACACTTAGATTTGACATAAGCGTATCATAGGCTTTTTAATCGGTTCGCTCTCACTTAAAAGCTAAGCTACCATGTAGGATATTCATTTGATTAACCGTTAGTCGGTTAACCGGTTAATTACTACCCGATTAACTGATCGGTGAATTTAAAATTGGATATTTTCGATTAACGGTTAAACCGGTTAATTTCAGTCGATTAACCCATTAACCGATGTAAGAAAATTTTTAATTTTTTTTTGTAGTATTATAGCTAACATACTTTTTTTGGATGTTTAATTATTTGTTTCGTCTTACACCCCGTCTTCACGAGACATAATTTTGTTCTAACATTTGTCAAAGTTCATACATGAAAATATCAGAAAAATGTTAGTGCTATTTTTTCATATCGACTTTGACTTTTGTCAAGACAAATCAATGGCTCGTGAAGACGCTATGTTATATACAAAAGGTATGTATTTAGAAAAAAAATTTTCACACAAGAAAAGAAGTGTGTTCTAGGGATGAGCAAGTGAAAAAATATATCGATATATGTAGATATCATATATTCTTAAATATCGATCGGCATCGATATATATCGAATAAAAAATATCGATATATCGAAATATCGATATTTTTTCAACAATGATAAGCCATACGTCGACCTCAAATTTTTTTAAATATAAAACAAAAAATTACCTTTCTTATAAATAAGGTTTCATGGACATACATCAACAAAATTACACTCAAAGAATGATAATTTTTCGAATATGCAAAATATTATAAATAAAACAAAAGATTTTGTTAGTAATATCCTATTTGATGAAGACTGTGCCGAAATGTTTTTAAAAATTGCACGAAAAACAAAACCAAAGCTAAAAAAATATCGAGTTTGATATATTGAAATTAAAAATATCATCGATATATATCGATGTTTTTTGCCCATCCCTGGTGTGTACAGTGGTCTTAACTTTAGTAAAACTTTAAAGCTTTTTGACGTGTCTATAAAAGAACTCAGGAAAGACTCTGCTACTCTAATTGAACTTGAGGCTTTTGATTAATAATTAATAAAAGCCAATATAATGTTGCCAACGATTTAATTAAAAATCTAAGGATTAGATTTAATGAGAGCAGAATTCAAGTTTTAAATACACTTATTTTATACCTCCAATCAGGAATATTTCCTTCTAGCAACAATGGTTTAACATAAAGTACAAAAAAGAATTTTTTTTACAGGATGTTCGGTGCTGAGCTTTGCCATTATGACTCTAATGTTTAGAGAAGTTCTGGAAAACACTGAGAAATTAGTTGTATTGCGCTACATCAACTGAAAGAATTTTTACAAGTCAAGTTTTATCAAAACTAAAGAAGAGAAAATCGCTTAAATCCTAACCATTTAAACCATTTTTTTATGAAAGATGATTTTAAAAGATTTCCTTAAACTATTGAAATAACGCATTCTATTTATTTTTAGCTTGATTTAGTTCAAGAATTGTTATGTTTGTTATGTTATTGTTTTTTTTTCATTAATACACTCAAAATAATAAATTGTTTATGTATTTTTATATATTGAAATTACCTAATTTTTGAAAAAACTTTATTACTCGGTTGACCGTTTAATAATGAAATAAACCGATTAAACCAAAATCTCGATTAATTAATCGGGCGATTAACCGATTAAAGCGGGAGCCCGATTAAATGAATACCCTATTACGACGTCAGTGTCGGTACTGTTCGTTTGCATAATAAGTGTAACTGTAAGCGAGCTACATAGTTGTTAAAATATAGCTCAAAAGTAGGCCACAATATTTTGCTTTGTACATATAAATATGTTCTGTATTCCATGCGGAAATAATATGTGCGGAATTACCAAGCAATGTTACTATAACTAATATTTTGCAACAATAACGCTTTGCTAATTCCGCATGGAATACAGAATACACCCGATAGAAATACTACGAAACTCTTACATACTCAATGCAAAATAATCGAAGCTATTGTTAATAAGCGACATCCCTGTAGATAATGCGGCTAATCCATACACGCATTTAAAGTATACTCCATAGAGGATTAGGACTAGTCCAACAGTACCCCAAATGTATAGAGAAAATATGGTCGCTTTAACATTACGATGTCCTAGAGGTGGACTATATAAACCAACTTTGCACTATATCGGAGTAATCTCAAAACTACTCCATGTCACCACTTGATAGAGCACTCAAGTGTTTGTGTAGAAAGTAGTTACACGATCAGCTGCCACTTAACAAATGATATGGTCCATGACTGCATTACAGAGGACCATGTTGTAACTACTCCATTTCATCTAAAATTGACCACGTAGTCCAATATTATCTGTAGGGATATTATCCCTACAAATAATATTGGTCCAGTTTAGGTGAAATTTAGTAGTTACAGCATGGTCCTATGTAATACAGTTATGAGCCATATCATTTACAAACAATAGCTCCTAGCTAACCAAGTTTGCGTTTTAACGTGCGCAATCGTTAAAACACGAACACCTGAATACTCCATCGAATAGTGACATAGATTAGTTTTAAGTCTAGTCCGATGTATTGCAATCAAGAGTTTGTAGTTAAGCGTGCTCGTATTTTAGCAATTTCAACACGAACACTTAAGTGCTCCATCAAGTAGTTACATGGAGTAGTTTTGAGACTACCCAAAAACATTTACTACAATTAATATAAGAAAGTTAAGCAATACTGTTTATTTTTTTTTTAATAACATAATTTTTTTATAATGTTTCGTCTCAAAAACAATAAATGAATTACTGAAACAAAAGTTTTCGGCCTAAATATTAGCTCTGTTCAATAACTGAAAATTATTAATAATTGTTAATAGTTTTCACTGAAAAGTGTTCACGTATCGAACAATTTTAATAATAACTATTAACAATTGTTAACAATTGTTAACAATTTTCAGTTATTGAACAGAGCTATTATAAATCACAAAAGAATATCAGCTTAAGTGTATATTTTTTTTTCTTTCAATTGTACTTATTTTATTACACCATGTACTTTTATCAAGGTAGCATATCTGGCAAGCCTATGCACACTAATTATCAAATTTTTTAGATAATCCAACAAAACAACAGAATCTTAGTGATGTTTTGGCCAAAAATTATAAAAAAAGTATATAATAAAAATTTTATTCATTGGCACGCGGGTACCCTTGTCACTCTATTAAAGGTGTTTATTTTGTCACTTACATAAGGGTTAAGAGCTTACATTGTTTCCAAATGTACCCGTTAGTTTCAAAGATGTAAAAGTTTGAGCTAAAAAATTTTAAAAAGCTCTCACACTAACTTGTTACTAAAATCAAAACGCAATGCAAAAAACCTTTAGTAAGCAAAGCGGGTTGAGCAAATACACAAAGGAGAAAACTGTCAAGCCCGCCATAGGCCGGCAATACAGATAACCCTTAGTAAGCCAAGCTGTCTCTAGATATTTCTCAGGGAAACCCCTTAAGACCGGCCGAAGGGTAGAATTGCAGAAAGAAAGCTTTCAGTAAGCGAATCCGGCTTAGGAAATACATCAGAAGAGGAAAGTCGTATGTCCGTCCCAAGGCCAGTTATGCAAAAAACCCGCAGTAAGCGAATGCGCTTTTAGAAAACCTCAGATAAGAAAATCCTTAAGGCGGGACGGGGGCGCGGCAATACAGAAATCCTTCAGCAAGCGAAGCCGGCTTAGGAAATACCACAGAGGAGGAAATCAATAAGGCCGGCTTCGGTTACTGAGAATTTTCTGAACTGCAGGCTTTCTGCCGTTTTTAAGAACTTTCTCCTGTGAATATATTTGGGCAAATATCTTATTTAAAAACATGAAATAAATCCAAAAAAGATTATACAAGTTCTAAATTCTTTTGTCAATGAAATAAGAACCAAAACTATTTTATTTTTTTAATTTCATTTCATTTGCAGTTTTATTTATAAAATGAAATAACTCCAAAAAAATTAAATTACTTCCAAAATAAAATGAAACAAATCCCGCAATTTAGGAATTATTTCATAATGCAATAACTCCCAAAAAGTATAGAAATTTTTAGGAGTTTTTTAATTTTTTGTTAATTTTTTTTCAAGTTGTTTCGTTGGTAGTTATTTCACACAGCCTACGAAGATATTTGTGCATACCTCTAGTAAGAATATAAAACAAACTAGCCCCCTGATTCAAAAACAGGAACATATGTGTTGTTTCTAGAACCCAAGCAAGAGACTTGAGTAGAAAATTTGTATGAAAACACCACAAAAAACTGTGTGGTTTTCATATAAATCTCAATTCGATTGCTTGGGTTCTATAAACAGCACATAAACTTCTTTGTGAAAATTTGTATGGAAAACTGTCAGTGTTTTGCGTATTTTTCATACAAATATTGTTGAAAAAGTTTTATTTCGTCTTTATGAATCAGGTCCAAAGTTTCTCATAACTTCAGTATTTATAGACTGATTTAGAAGTTTTTCAAAGGCGAAACACTCTAGGAAAGTTAAGGCACATCGGCGTACAAAAATTGTATCACTGGGAAAGCACTTTTACACAAGAAACCAAAACGGTTTGCCATCAATACATCTTACAATTTGAAAAACAGTTTGCCAATGCTTTTTAATAGACAAATGTTTGTAATTTTTATTTCATTTCATATTAAGTTATTTAGGTAAGTGAGTGATAGCATTCATTCACTTTGAAATATGGTAAGAATACAGTTAACATCTAACATCTTTAACTGCCTGTTCGCCGATGTCGAAGGAGTTCTTTCTTTCGCACCATTACATTTAAAACAAAAACTAAATTTTTGAATTTGTTTTTGCCTTAAAGGTAATTGTGCTAAAAAAAAAAGAACTCCTTCGACATCGGCGAACATGCAGTAAATCTATTTCAATTGTCTTCTGGTCTAAATCTTTAACGATATATAATCCTATGTCCCTGAACAAAGGATTTTATAAAATCTTTAACGCATTTTGATTTTAATGTGGCTAACTTGGTTGACAACAAAATACGACAAGAAGTAAATGCGATTAAAAAATGTTTGTACATTTCAACGTCTATACATTCTTTAACCCTGCTGTTAGGTTTGGACCATTTTGGTAAATTTTTTTTCTTTTCGCTTTAACTACGGAACGGTTCAACATGTCAACTTAAAACGTTAGCTAGTGAGGTATTTTTATATCTTATTACTTCTACGAACTTTTTAATAATCTATGATGTAAAGGAAGATAAAAAAATAAAAAATTACGAATCTTAGTGCAAAGTGCAAAAATTTAAATTTTCTCAGTACATGATGAGCAAATTGTTTTTCGTTGTAATTTGCTTATGAATTTGCAGCATATGATGCACTTACTATCGCACTTAAATTTGCAGCAGCTGCAAGTCCCTCATTTTCTAGCAGATGAGATTTTTGGTAAGCCGCTCGTAGATGCTGCACAATCAGAAAATTATGATATAATTTCAGTTAGAAGCTATCCCACAAATCTCAAATAGGTGCTAACTTATCTCTAAAAATTCGTAAAACACATTTTAGTGCATTCATTAAAAAAAACTATATAGACCAACATGGTCCTATACCTAAGATTCGTAAGTTTTTTTTAACCTGACAGAAGGGTTAAAGCAATTGCTCCAGCTTATAACAAGAAATAACGGGCTTTCCGTATGATTTTCTTTAATATTCAAAAGGTACATTTTTAGACATCATTAGTAGGTTTTGCTGAAGTGAAATATTGTGAAGTGAAAGAATTAATTCTTTAAAATTAACTTCAGAAGTAATTGTTTCCTAATTCCAATATAAGGCGTATGCATTTCATCAATAACGACGCACTTTATGGGATCAAAATTAATTATGTTCGTAGTTGACTATCTCCTTTCGCTAAGTGATGTTGAATTGGTAACATATATTATTTCTCTTTACTGATATTTTCGGCAAATACTGCAGTTTTGTAGAGTGAGGTACTGGGAAAATGTTTTACTAAAGGTATCTTTACATGGTAATACAAATAATTAAGAATTTGTAGAATCAAAATATTAAAAAATTCTCTTCGTGTTTAAGAAAAGAAAACAAAATTCTGATAAAACTTTTTCATTCTACAGCATTTTTTTAAATGTCGTAATACCTGTAAAGATACTTTAAATAAAATTATAGTCTTGGAATGTTTTACTAAACAAAATGATGAACTGAATTTTTAGTTTTCACTATGTTTGCAAAACACTTTAAACATTGAACGTCATACGCGTTGCCAACGTTTGAACCACCCTAGAAAACGCTTTGCCAACGTTGGTCCGATTGTATTTTTCTGCCTGGGTACTGTTATGTATGTATTTCTATAGACAAGTTTCTTTTTCTTTGTTATCTATCACCAATAAAAGTTACAAATTTTCTAAAAACAACACAATAAGTTAAACACGAAAAAAATATATGAACAGGAAATTTTAAAGCAGCATAAATTTGTAGTAGTTCAGTACAAAGAGAGTTGAACACAACAAATAACAACCTACAACTTTACTCATGCATTTGCAACAGCACTAACAACAACAATGAATGTAACGAATTTGTAAATAAAAAATGAATTCATTCATAAATTTGTGAAAACGAAAAGCTTATTGCTACAATATTATTTGTGTATCGATATGTTAACAAATCATGCATTTGATACATACGGATTTATGTATTTGTATGATCTTATTAGTAAATCAGTTACTAAATACATTCGATTTTTTTAATATTATGCGGCATTTGATGGCTTTTAAAATTATTTAACTTTATTTCATTGACTGTCACGTACCATGCAGCTTCTGTTGCGGTTTTATGCTTTTATTACATTTTATTTTCCAACATTCATTCATAAAATCTAATTTTAATCCATTCATTCATTAATTTCAATATTTTCTTAAGGTGAGCTACTATTTAATTAAAAGCCACAACAAACTTTGCTCACTTTGTAAACTCCATTCGTTTTTTGATTGCGAGTACATATTGAGACTTTTTCAAGTTTGATCTTTGACACCTACGGATTTGTCGGAATTAAAAATAATAAAATATATATATTTTTTAATTTTGCCATGATGTGTTTTAGTGAGTCTGGCTGTTATTGTTTTTACCTTTCTGCCATCTATCTAAAATCTTGTATCAATTGGAAATTGGTAGCTGAATATTTTGCTATTGATTTTAGCAAAACTAAATTATAAACAGAAACCAGCAGACGCGTGCCTTTAAAAACGTAATGAAGTAATAAGACAACATCTGAAACAAAAATAAAAAAACAAAACTAATAATTGTACTAAGATTTCTACGTAGGATGATATGTATAAGTAAATTCATTCATACACAGATATACAATTGTTTTTAAATCTTTTCGCTTCATTCAGCTTCAAAATTACCATAAATTGTTAGAAAACAGCAAACATCCACCATGATTTAACATTTCTTTAGAATACAATAAATATTGATTACTTGGAATATATAATTTAAGTGCATTCAATTTGCCATTTGGGAGTAGTCAGGCTAAGACACTGTTGAGTTCAAGATAATAACATTGTTATATAAATAAATTTCAAAAGCGATCATAACTTTTCATAAGAAGATTTGCTCGTGGAGGATGTTTCAACGTTTTTAGAGAATAGCTATAATTCATGGAACAATCCATTTAAGTACATTCGTTACACATTATCTTTACTTAGATTTATTTTTATCCATAAGATGTCACAATATGTTTCGTATGATAATAAGAGCTTCAATTTTAACTACTCCTTTAAATACCATTAATATGGCATGGTTCAAATGTAATTATTTCAATAGCAAATTTTAAACGAAAAAAAATTACAAACGCTTAACAATGTGTACAAATTATTCAGCTGAATTACATATATAAGACACACATGGCGTGAAATTGTGTTTTCCTTGCGAGAACAATTTCGTGAACAGTAAATTTTTCGTAACGGAATTGTGGAATTATCATGCGATATGTCGTTATATTTTTTCCCATGATGAAATACAAGTCAACTATCTAATTAACTAAACCAGTTGCGAATGGGCATTTGGAAGCAAGGTTGGGTTAGGTTAGAAGTGCTGCCCGCAAATTAGCGAGTATATTGAACATATTGTGATGCCTAGATGAAGTGTTGGTAGTCCGGCTCCTGGGAACAGCGCAGATTTTTCGCAAAGCCTAAGATGCCAGCGATGGTCTAGATGTCTAAGCGCTCATGGAATCCGGGCAATCACAGAAATGATGTTGGACTGACTATTTTTCTGCTTCGTCGAACCAGCTCCTGCCTGCAGTGACCAATATAGGGAAAGCCTAGACATGTTGACATACTTTCGATAGCCATGTGGTGATTCAAACCAGAAGCGCAAGCATCCTTTTTCCAAGTGCTAGGAGCTGCTTGGTCATACCTCTACTAAGTGAGGACTACAAGTGGTAATCTGCTTCGTCCAAGCTAAGCCTGCTCTTGCGCATTTATCAGCCATTTCGTTTTTCTGAATGCCTTCATGTACCGCAATCCCAACTATCGTGAAATTATTTATTTAAAGCAGAGCCAGAGATTGAAGGCATACCAGTACAGACATCCACTTCACTGCCTTTGACTTTAGAGCCATAATTGCGGCCAAAATATCTACAAAAATTTATATAGTAGTGGTCTCTGAGACGAGCCAACTCAACGTCAACTCTTTTCGCAGCTTCGGTTATGGCATAATTCTCTGAATGGAATAAGGTGGAGGTGCCGGGTAACCTTAGAGAATACTCCGATCCAGTACCGGTGTTCATTTTATAGCGCTCCGTAAATACCAAAACAGCATTGTTCCGAGTTACACAGTTTTCCTTCCAGTCTTCCCTATTAAGGATTTCGACTGAGAATGATGACAGGAGTCATGTACAGTCGAATTCGATTAAGTAAAAATGGAAAAATGTAGGAACTTTATTGCGTTTATGCCAGATTTTTAATATAACGAAGTTCGGATAAGTGAACCCCATTTCGGTGAAATAAATTTAATACTTCAGCACTTTTAAAATTGATCTATCAAAACGAACATATGGAGGGCATTAGAAATAAAACAGATATGAGTTGATTTTGATTTCAGATTCATTTTACAAACTGAAATCCATGAGCTCATTAAAATGAGTCGGCGCTATAAGATATATTGTTACCGGTAAATTTATAATATTTTTTCTTTTATGCTGTGTTTGTAAAGCGAATTTTCTTTTAAGGGAACAAAATAGCTTTGAAATTCCCCATACCAGTATTTGTGGCAGTTGTGTCAAAGCTCATGCATGTGACTTTTTCGCTAAGATTCCATTCTAGCAATATGCAACTCCTGTTCCAGCGGATAATTTTGGCACTGCGAGAAGTTTATCAACACCGATACCACATAGCACAAGAATTGGAAGAAGTTCTACGATTACATTTCGGCTAATATCATTTTTCCATCCCAGTGAATAGTAAGTGGAACATCAGGCTTAAACTTACTTCTTAAAGACTCTGCCATATTTTCTCGAAAGCCAATTCGTTGTCGACGAATAGAAGAAGTGCTTATATTATAATCTGAAGGATCGCCACCAGTGCGTTTAACTGTGTCTGTCAAAACAATTGCAGCCTTTTGATTACTTAATTTTGCAACGGCAAGACTAACAGCTAAATTTGCATTTAAATTTGTTTGCTACCTCTATACATCTTGTTCTTTGCCACTGGTTCAGAATCATTCAAAGTAGATAATGAGTGGTTATCATCAATTGACGAAGACGATAGTTGAATTCGACTCCACTTGTTAATATTATCAATAAACTTTTTCTCACGTTCCTTCATTTTATTTTCGCGAATCTGTTTTATATTAGACCATTTTTTGTATTTCGCATTCATTCTTAAAAGTGTTGAGTCAATATTAGCTATTTTTCCATGACGACTTACCTGCCGCTGAGCATTTAAAAAATCTTTATGCTCCTCTATACAGAAATATACAAAATTTGTCTAAAATAAATTTAATTTTCAGTAAATGTTCTTTACATAATCAATGAATTGCTTGCTTAACTTTTATTTGGGACGCACACACCAATAACAACAAGAAAAACTGTGTCGTCAAAAAACAACCCCGACGACGACATACACACAAGTAACAACAACAACAACAACAATAACAATGATAGCAAAGGGAATGCGATTGTACCAAGTTTGTTTACAAGAGATTTTTGAGCGAATCTATTCGTTAATGTCGTTGCATTAATTCTCATTCAATTTTTTAGATTCTTTAGATAGATATTCAGACTTGAACACATTTAACAAAGTGAAATTTCATATATGCTTATGATGATGATGATGATGATGATGATGATGATGACCCAGACACAAATTTTGTTTGATATATTACAAAAAATGCAGTAAATATTTTTGTTTGATTAAGTAAACTTTTTTGATTAAAAACTCATCAAAATTATTTTTCAAGCTTGCGGCAAATAATAATTTTGATGAGTTTTTAATTGAACAAAAAAGGCTGAAAAACATATTCTATCGTAAACTATTTTGTTTAATATTTTTCAGTATTTTTGAACTAATTGTTTTATAAAATCAGAGAAAAATATTGTTTGATATTTTTCAGAAAATCCAGTAAATCTTTTTGTTTGATTTAGTAAATTGTTTTGTTTACAATTTGTAAATATTTTTAGACAAATTGTTTTATAGATTTAAACAATTAGTTCAATGAAAAAACACGTTTTTCCAATGAAATTATTGAGGCATTTTTGTCTATATTTACAAAATTGTTTGTAGGTCCGTTCCTAGACAAAATATTTACTATTTCATAGAACTCCTTTACAGAAAATGAAATTTAGTTTTTTCTGTGTATTACTTTTTTGTGAGTCGATATTGCGGCCATTTCCCATATAGCTAAGCCTTTATTTGCAGTTGAAATGCAACCTTCTCTTATGGTTAGCTTGCTGTTATACTGGTATTATTGTCGATGAACTAGATGCCATTATATGTAAAAAACAATTTGGCAGCTGACCTGCTTAAACGGTACAAAAATATTTTATTAAATTATTTTTTTCATATTGCTTATTATATATATATATATATATATATATATATATATATATATATATATATATATATATATATATATATATATATATATATATATATATATATATATATATATATATATATATATATATATATATATATATATATATATATATATATATATATATATATATATATATATATATAACGAGTGATTTTTTTGCTATTATCTTTTTGGCAACACTAGTTTTGACAGCTCACGCACGTTTTGTATCTTGTGTCACTGTCAAACATCTTCAGTTTGGTCTATAATTTAATCATGAATCGTCTTACAAACGAACAACGCTTGCAAATTATTGAATTTTATTACCAAAGTGCGTGCTCTGTTAAGTTAGATGAAGATCCACTTTTTTATCGAAGAATTGTGTTCAGCGACGAGGCTCATTTCTGGTTGAATGGATACGTGAACAAGCAAAACTGCCGTATTTGGAGTGAAGAGCAGCCAGAAGCATTGCAAGAGCTACCAATGCATCCACAAAAAACAACCGTTTGGTGCGGATTATGGGCTGGCGGCATCATTGGGCCGTATTTCTTCAAATGCCCAAAATGGAAGAGCTTGACTTGCATGACATGTGGTTTCAACAAGACGGTGCCACATGCCACACAGCACGCGAAACAATGGACCAATTGAGAGGCGAGTTCGGTGAACAGTTTATTTCACGCTTGGGACCAGTCAATTGGCCGCCCAGATCGTACGATTTAACGCCTCTAGACTATTTTTTGTGGGGCTATGTTAAGGCTAATGTCTATAGCGACAAGCCCGCTTCGATTGACGCACTGGAAGCCAACATTGCCAACATTATTCGTGAGATACCGGCCGAAATGTTGGAAAGAGTATGCCAAAATTGGACTAAGCGGATGGACCATTTGAGGCGCAGCCGCGGCCAACATTTGCATGAAATAATCTTCAAACATTAAATTATATCGACCCAACTATCGATCCAAATAAATATTTCATGCATTTTTCTGAATTTTATGTGTTTTTTTCTTTTTTACTTTCCGATAGTTCTTATAAAATCACCCATTATATATATATATATATATATATATATATATATATATATATATATATATATATATATATTTATATTTATTTATAACTCACCTGTTAACCATAAAGTCAATTGTAAGATTGCTTATTATATATATATATATATATATATATATATATATATATATATATATATATATATATATATATTTTTTTTTATAACTCACCTGTTTAAGCATAAAGTCAATTGTAAGATTGCTTAAGAAACTTATTTATGTCAGCGCTTTAATAATTATTAACATATATGCCTTAATTCACAAAAAAATTTTCGACTTATAACAGACTAATAAAACAAATTTTCATACAAAAATTTGTTTAATAAGTCTGTTATTAATCAAAATTTTTTTTGTGAATTAAGGCAATAAAATTTATGTTGTAAATATCGACGGTCTATATTCAAAATCCTCAAAATTCGATTTTTAGAAAAATTACTTTTTTATGGCAAAGTACTGCGTAAATATTTAAGAGTAAAACTATTTATTTTTGGGATTTTATCTTCATTTTTTCTATCTTACGCAGTTAACTTTTTACGAAGGCAAAATACTCAATTTTTTTTTTTTGATAATCTCGTATGATTAAAACTTGCTCAAACTGTAAGGAATGTCAAGACGCCGGGAAACATAGTGAGAAGTACGAAAATTCGCAAAAACCTGCTTATAAATATATGAAAGAGTACAATGTTACGGTTGATTAAATGCGCCAAAAAATGTAGGAATACTATAAACTTCGGAAAAATTACGCCTATCGAGAAAATAGCGAAAATTCCCGAAAAATTTGCAAAACTTTAAACAAGCCATAATTTTGATTAAAAATCTCTAAAACTGCAAGGAATGGCAAAAATTCGAAAAAACCGCGATAATGGCGAAAATTCACAAAAAAAAAATAGAAACTTTATATAGTTATATATATATATATATATATATATATATATATATATATATATATATATATATATATATATATATATATATATATATATATATATATATATATATATATATATATATATATATATATATATATATATATATATATATATATATATATATATATATATATATATATATATATATATATATATATATATATATATATATATATATATATATATATATATATATATATATATATATATATATATATATATATATATATATATATATATATATATATATATATATATATATATATATATATATATATATATATATATATATATATATATATATATATATATATATATATATATATATATATATATATATATATATATATATATATATATATATATATATATATATATATATATATATATATATATATATATATATATATATATATATATATATATATATATATATATAGTTAAAAAACAGCCACGATTGGCTTTTCTGCAGCGTCGAACAGCGATCTCTTGAATGAGAGCATTGGTCTTGGGAGTAAAATTACCTTTAAGTCATATATTAATTCAACATCATTTTACATTAACCTTCAAAGAACATTTTCCCTTTTGAAATAACTATATTTCATGTTACTTTTATATTCCAGTACATTTATACCAAAATCAACATGATACTGAAATAATACGAAGAATAATTTTGAATCAATGGTTTTTCAAGTTGAAACAACGTAAATTTGATGCTGAAATAACACAAAGAATCATATTGAATCAAAGGTATTTCATGCTGAAACAACGTGAATTTGATGCTTAAATAACACGAAGAATCATGTCATATTTTTTGAAATAGTAATATTAATAGTAACAAAAACTCGCTCTGTAATATAATTTGTGTTATTTTTTTATATTTGTTTTTTTAAGCTTAGGAAAAAAGCAGCATTAATTGGTCTCGGCTCCGAAGTCTTAAAAAACGCGTTTGCATTTGATGTACATTTCACTTAAAAGAACTTTTGTAAAGAAAACACATTATTATTCTCTAATAGTTTGAAAATTAAAACAGAAATCAAAATAATCTATATTTTAGTTTTTAAGGGGGAGCGGGCACTTGGAAAAATTGTAAGGGACTAGATCTTAACATGGACAGATTCTAACTAATATCAATCGGAATTGTTCAAAATACGAGGGCGGATCAATAAGTCCGTGAATTTTTGAATGAAACACAGTTTTTTTGCAAAACAAAAATTTATTTTTCAACATAATCTTTCTTTAACTCAATACACTTAGTCCAACGTTTTTCCAGTTTTTGTATCCCTTCCAAAAAATAGGATTTTTCGAGGTCCTTAAAATAGGCATTTGTTTGGTCAGTGTACTCTTCGATCGGCCAACACCATATCGTGGATATTTTCAACATTTTCGGGTGTACTGTCCTCAATTGGCCGTCCAGAACGTTCAGCGTAATTTGTACTTGTGCGACCACAACGAAAGTCAGTAAACCACTTTTTTACTATTGAAATCGATGGTGCAGAGTCCCCATAGTATTTATCGAGCTTTTCTTGGTTTCATTGACAGTTTTTTTTCGCAAAAAATAATGTTTAATGAGCACTCGAAATTCACTTTTTCCATTTTTAGAAAAATACACGAGGTTGTATGTTTTGAAAAGCTGTTAAACACAAAGTAAGCGTGAACTCGTATATGCAGTAAATTTGTACAACCTGTCTGCAAACTATTGCAACAGTAATAAAAATGCTGCCGTTGTTGCAGCAATCTGCGGCAACACTGTCAAGTTTTTGTATAAAGAGAGTTTTGACGAAAAAAAGTATTAAGAAGTGTTTGTTTTCGATCGCAGAAGTTTGATTACTGCACAATTACTGAATTTACGAACGTACCCTAAATGACGACACTTGCTCAAAATTTGACAGTAGTCTATAAACAGGTGGCACTTGATGCGTACAGTGTTGCATTTCATGTATTAAAATTATTTATAGGAAATTTTAACAAAATATCTTTATTATTTTAAAGTTATACCTTGCTAATTAATTTAGAATTACAATCCGAAGACTGTTGGACAAAAGTCGATAAATCGTCTCAGAAAAAGATTCTGTAAAACATTTTTCTCTCTTTTTTAAATCTTTATTAAATAATGGTATGCATAAAATTAATTTTTTTAATACACACCCACAATGAATAATATATATATAAAAGCAGCGAGCTTTTTCAAAAACACCAAAGTTCGGAGGCCGGTAGCGACCCCTAAACCTTAATAGAAAAATTTGAAAACAAATCATGCGTAATTTTTTGTTTGCATAGCAAACTCAAACAATCATGCCTCTCTTAATGAGCTTTTAACACTATCTTTGAATAGTTTACCATTTCCTTATTAAAATGGCTAAATTTAAAAAAAAACAATACTACAAATTAAACGCCTCTTCAAAATTTGCTGATTATTTTACTTTTGTATCATTACTGTTGTATCTTGAATTTATTTAAACATTTGTCGATTGTTTCTTGAATTGTGAATGTTAAGGTACGGTCAGATTGGAGAAATATTTGCTTGAAATATGTTTTCCATATTTGAATAAATTTTTTTTAAATCAATAAAGAAATTGTTTTGTGGTCACAATACGTATATATTTACTTATTTTTGTTTGTTCAAAAAGTCGTAAAATACCGAATACACAAATATGGGAAACATATTTTCCCTACAGTACACCTGAGAAACATTTTAATGAACGCTTTTAAATTAATTTTTTGTTTTGTGGTGTGGTGTGGAGAAGCAGTACCAAGTTTAGAAGATCAAGGACATAATCAGCTCCCCTATGTAGGGGAAGAGGATGTGCATCATCTAAACTCATTTGGTTTAAGTTCTGCTTTTCTTTTCAAATCAGGCTAAATAGTACGTAAAATTTCTGTCTCTAAATTGGTACAGCTGCAAACAGCAGCCAAGGCTCAAAAACACTAACTTGCAGATGTTTTTCACGGAAATGCCACAAAATTTGAAAAAGCATATGCATAGTAAACAAGCCTTAAAATTAAAACCAAATAAATTCAGTAAAGGGCGACTATGACTGGCACTCGAAGTGCTCCGTACGAATACCATCTACACACAGAAAAAAATAGACAAGAATTATATTCAATAAAACCATGTTATTAAAAAAAAAATATGAATTTCAAAAACATTTATCTTTAACATAATAAAATATTTCGTTGTAAGTATTTCTTTTCCATGCCGGTTATTTCTTTTCTTTTTATACATAAGTACTTAAAACAAGATGTATCCCATAAAAAAATAAATGGGATATGGCTCAGCTAGAGAGTGTATGCTTTACGTCCGGAAAGCCCGGGTTCGTATTCCAGCCATGTCAACATTTTTTTATTTTATATATATATATTTTTATTTTGAAATAATTTTGTTATCAATATAGGGGAATTCTTTATCACAGGAAATTTGAAAAAAAAATTATTGAATACCGGGATTTTTGTTATCAAAAACGAAACTTATTTTTTTCTGTGCATACATACATGTGCGCATTTTTCAGCACATTCCTTTTGCCTTTTGAGAACTTTTTAGTTTGGCTTTTGGCGATTTTTTTTGTTTTTAAGCGATTTGTTTGGCTTTGACGATTGTTTAGTTTGGCGATATCATAATTTTTGGCGATTTTTTCCGTTTAGCGATTTTTTCTATTAATTACCCTACGCCCTAATACAACCAGAATAAAACTTTAAAACAGAGATTTCGTAGTTGTAAGTTTTCACTTCTGTCGGCAGTCGTTAATGACTGGATTTTTTTTTGTTTTTGGGGATTTTTTGTAGTTTTGGCATTTTTTTCGTTTTTTTTGCCGATTTTTTAGTTTTGGTGATTGTTTTTTTGGTGATATTTTAAATTTTGTTTGAGAAGATACACAACCTGATAAAATAGCCTTTAATTTTTATATTGTTGTTTTCTAGAATTCGCTACTGTTGCTTTTAAAATTGCTGCACTAGCTGTGCACATTTCAAGAGTTT
This sequence comes from Panzeria rudis, assembly GCA_956483635.1. NCBI lineage: Eukaryota > Metazoa > Arthropoda > Insecta > Diptera > Tachinidae > Panzeria > Panzeria rudis. Next base: position 62,290,460 of record OY101447.1, read on the forward strand.
GCCTATTACGGTTTCCAAGATACAGCTAATTGTCAATATTATATTGTCAAAATTACACTAACTGATAGAATACCCCTTAATTTTTATTTTGTATACATTTCAGTCTTAGTTGGTGTTAAACATAAATATACATACGTTTTTTTTTGTAAGACTGTCCAATATGTGTTAAAAACGAAGAACGAAAACACTGTTTAGACTTTCTTTATACAATATGACGTGTCTGTAATGCATGCTGTTGATTTGTTACGGACTAGATACTTTATACTGAAAAGTTTGTAAAAAGCGTTATGAAAAGGGGGAAGGGGATACGGAACCTCCGAAAATAGCATTACGTAATATGTGAATAGGCCCTTAATTATTAAAATTGCCTCAACAATATACAATAAAAGAACAGCCTCAACAATATATACTAAAATAACAGGTTTGTACTTCTAAACATAACCTAAGGAGGTTATGTTTAAAATACATCGATGATTATACATGTGAATTGTATTGAATTCAAAATAAAGTGTGTGATCTGAAAATTATTGAATTCTTATAAAAATGTAGTGAGCGTTACGTAAAAATTTTTGGAAATATAATTTATCTATAATTTTTAGTACGTTAAAAAAAGTTACCAGCAGCTAAAGGGTGGAACCGATATAAAGAACATTATCTGTTTAAAAATTTTTGGTTTTCTTTGAAAAAATTTTGCTTCTACCGCACTGTGGGTTGGTATGTATTCGAATAATGTGTTATGTAGGTCGTATTTCGGTACGACTAGTTATGTAAGATTGACATAACTTTCAATATTGTCAGTCGATGTACAACTTAGTCTTATTTGAAAGAAGAGTTAGCCTGCTTTTTGCTCATGTATAAATGTTTTTAAATAATTGTTTTAAAATTTTTTATTTTTTCATGTAAGCCCAAGTCAAAATTACAAAATGGTCCTAACTTGTATTTTCGTCCTGGGATTATTAGGATTTTTTGGCTTTAGAGAGTAGATGTATAGTACTTTAAACCTTATACTCATTTTTTGTGGTGTATTTTTTTACAATAACCATTCCCAGAACAAACTTATAACAAAAATTTAAGAAATCTAAATATATAATTTTATTTTAGGGTCCATTGAATGAGGCGAAATGAATCCTATCTGTTAGGGTCATCTGTTAGATACATTAGTAAAAAACGCACATAAAATGTACACTGAAAATGAGAATCACCCATATATGTATTTTATAGCTTATATCAAATTTACGGATTTACTTACAGTATTAGTGCATGCATAACAATGTTGGAAGCTTTTTTCGACTTTTAAAATTTTTTCCGAATGTTTTCCGAAATTTTGCGGAGCAAGTTATTTTTTCCAGCTTTGTCGAAAAACGCCCGTATCGGTTTGTTAAACTTTGGCTAACAATAAATACATATATTTTACTTTGTCGCTTTTTACAAACATTTTATAAGATCTAATAATTCCTAAAATAAAGTTAAGTATTTGCCATTGAGTGAGTGGTCACTAGAGATGAGCGATCTCGTGATTTTTAAAGAATATCGTGAACAGTGAACGTGATTTAAAAACCACTGTTACTTTAAACCATTGGTGGTCAAAAATATTTTGCAGCTGTATTGCTGTGAGAATTGTGAACTACATTAATACGATAAAGACAATGCAATGATTTTCATTAAAATTTTATCACAAGAAATTATATTGGTCGTAAAAACGTATAATAATGCGGTTCACACTGAATTTATTATTCCTTTACTTGATAAAAGGGAGAAATTTTCAATACATTTTGCCCCAATCCCCTTAGTTTTTTCAGAAATATATTTTTATTTCTAATAAAAAGCATTTTATTTTCATCATTATCATTTATTTTACACACTGTATGTGGGAACATACCAACAAAGCTACTATACATGCACTCTAAAACATTACTTCAAATTTACGATCATATATTGTCTAAATTTGTGTTGAAAATTTCTCCTTGTCTAAAATTACATCGATTTTGTAGTTATTTTATTAAAGAAAAAAACTTTCAAATTAAACATATTTAGTCCAAGTGAAAAAAATTTAACATAAAACATAATACGGCTTTGGCTGAATGGTAGATACGTCAGACTATCAGTCAGGAGATCGCGGTTCAAACCTGCACGCAGCCAATCGGTTTTTTTAGTAAAAACATTTTGTTCAAAAATAATGCGTATGTAATTTTAGGTCGATAATAATCTGTAAAGTGTTGCCGACTATTATCGACCTAATTTTCAACAAAAGTGCTTTAGAGTGTGTACACTCATCAATCTCGCATTAACGACTAAATATAGAGTATAAAAAGAAATGAAATAAAGAGAACAAACAATTGTTTGCTGAAATGAACATCAATGCTTTAAACCGTGACTGTGAACACTGTTTTCAATTCTCTTATAGCAGGGAAATTGTCAAGTTATACACCAAAAATATTATTTTTTACTGATGAAATATCCCAAGGCAGATTTAAAGGCACCTTAAAATATACTTTGAATTTTAAAAAGAAATACTAATAGTGAAGAAGAGGGAACAAAGATATATCAATATAGTTCATTTATACCAGTGGTGGCATTCTCTCAATTTCCTATAGTCGCGAATATAGGCTGTTTTTAACCATCAACCCACGTACACTGTGCGTGAGACACACAGCCTATTTAGCCACGAAACAAACACACAATCACGCACGGATACAAGGGGGAAAAGGGGATATTCCCCGCCCCTCTCTCCCCTAAAACGAGTTAATTTCTATAGAGTTTCTAAAAGAAGTTTGGAAAAATAGTATGTTTTACTTAGAAATTCCTTCCCCCCAAAAGCTCAAGCTGGATCAGCGCATGTACACAATCAAAGAATAAGATAGTGTATGTATGGTCACCACTGATTTATACTATAAATTTTATAGTTTATTGTAAACAAAAAAGTTATTAACCGCACAAAAAGTGAAATAGCATAATTTTTTATGTAACAAATAGAAAAGAACGACTTTGCAAGTAGCAGTTACTTGCAAAATTTTGTCACAACTGTGATTCGTGATTTTTCAGTAATTAAATCACAGGTACAGAAATATCGCTCATCTCGAGTGGTCACACTATATCAGAGCTGTATAAGATTGCAATTTAATTGCAATCATTTGAGATCGCTTTAATGATTGCTGCTTTTTGATTGCACTCAAAATCGTAAATTGATTCCATGATTTCAATTTTGAAATCATGAAATCAATATGACAAACATTTTTTTAAACAATTTACATATTAATTGATTGCAATCAAATCCAGTAATTGCAATCAAAATTTAATTAGAATCAAAATCATCGTTCTCTTCAAATGAAACTCTTTCCTCTAGAAATAAAAATTACTCTGATAATTAACAAAATGCATAAAATGGCTAACAAACCTGCGTTCTGCTATGTTTTTTACATTATTTTGTTGGACTTTCACTATAGCTATGATTTCAGAGGAACTATTTGAAATACATGGTATAATTTTATTAATAACTCATTAAATACATAGTTTAATTGTAATAAAAAATTAATAGCAATCGCACGATTTCAACAAAACAATGATTTAAAAAAAAAATTATTTCAAAATGACTGCAATCACAAAAGATTGCAATTTTTACAAGATTTCATTTGGAAATATGAAATCATTTTGAATTCAAAGAATGAAATCAATTTGGTTGAAATCACTTTGATTGCAATCACAATTGATTGCAATGTTTTACAGCTCTGCACTGTATTCACATTGGGAATATTTTTGTTTGCTAACAAATAGTTTTCTTTTCCCAAAATCATTGGTTTTGTTGTTTGTTTGTTTGTTTGCTCCTCAAAAATATTTTATTGTCACACTACAGCCAAGAAATATTTTGAAATGTTTCGTCAAATGTTTCCCCAATGTGAACGTACGTTTCGAAGTTTTGTTTGTTATATTTCTATACAACAATCAAATATTAATACTGAAAATTATAGACTTTTTTCCACCAATCGTTCGTGTCTCAGTAGAAGTTATTAGAATATATTTTGAAGGTTCCTTTTTACGTCCGCACGAGCTTGTGTGAGTGATTTTTTATTTATTTTTTATTTAAATTTTCTCTTTTTTCTGGTTGCCGTATTTAGTCAAGTTTAAAAACAAACAGCTAAAAATTATCTATTACTTAGTTTTTATGCCGCCTCTGCCTACGAGATTTTTGTTTAAGTTAAAAGTCTTAAATTTATTTCCATAAAGTTTTTATTTATCTCTATACGAATTCAAGTTCTTTTTGATGTACAACTTGACATTTGATTTTGAAATGTCAGCTGTAGTACGAAATGACAGTTAAAAAGTACTTAACGAGTGCTTTTTTAAAACTAAAAGAAGTAATTTTTTCTAAATCCCGCAGTTTAAGTACGACTGAAAAACATTTTGTTATAAATAGAAAAGTAACTTAAGCAAATTTAAATATAAAACATTTAAGTACTAATGTCAAATATTTATACAGACGTAGGCTTCTTTAAAATTTTTAGAAAAACAGAAGAAAGAGGTAATAACTTAGTAGTTTTAGTTTGGAAACTGAGAAAAATGTATGAGCATGTGTAGAAAAATTGTAATAATTTTGCTAAGCAATTGTGAGATTAGAGTTGAGCTTTGAAGCTAGAAGTCACAACCGCCCTCAGGTCAAATGGCAGTTGCTGTAGGAGTTTATTTCGCACTTGTGGATAAAAGAAATGTTGAGGAGTTTCTTTATTTTAAGCAGACTTTCCGAAAATGATAAACTGTTCAGTTTGTCTCTTGCAAGCAAGTTTATAAGCAAGAAGTATTGTTTCTTCTTTTTAAGAACTATTTTAGATATTTGTTAGGGTATTCCTTTAATAGGGCTTCTGCATTAATCGGTAAATAGCTCGATTAATTAATTGAGGTTTTGGCTTAATCGGTTAATAATCAGCTAATTTTGGCATTAATCGGTTAACCGACTAACAAAGTTTTTTCATAAATCAAGTAATTTCAACAAATAAAAATTCATAAACTAGTTATTGTTTTGAGTTTATTAGTAAAAAATAAAAATAATATAACAAATATAACAATTCTTGAACTAAATCAATCAAAAAAATTCATATATATGTATTCATTAAAATACTAACAATTTTGTGGGATCATTTTATTAGTTATTTTAATAGTTTAAGGAGATCGTCTAAAACAATCTTTCAGAAAAATGATTTCATTTAAATATTTGGGACTTAAGCGATTCTTTTCTTTAAGTTTGATAAAACTTGACTTGGAAAAATCTTTTCACTTTTCGTAGATGTTGAAGAAATCAAAATCATCCATAATACAGAATATTTAGCTTCTCAGGCCTTTTCTTGGATTTCTTTAAACATATAAAGTCCATTAAAGTGCCATTAAAGTCCTGTTTTCATTTATTTCAAACTTTTAAGACTTCAATAGAATAAAAGTCGTCAAAATGTATATTCAGTCATCTAAGACTTTTTTTATATAAAAATTTAAATATATATAAAAATTTAAATATAAAACGAATTTCAGTCTGTTAGGAGGAAAATTTCCTCTTTCGTAATTTTCCCTTCGTTTATATGCAATTGCTAGATTATATATCAAATTTGAGTTTTCTATGGCTTTCTGAATTACACTGATTCACAAAAAAAATGCAGCTCCAAAATTAGATGTTTTTTAAGTTAAATTGGGGCTGCTGAACACGAATATGTGTCATTAATTTATTTTTCTTAAGAACCGTTTTCGAGATATTCGCGAAAAACTAGTTTTTTGCAGTTTGAAAGATATTTCCAAAAATCTTGAGTACTGTTTACTTGAATTGAGCAAGTTTGACATTGTTGCACAGATATGTTTTTCCTCTTTCAGTTCATATTTATACTGTGTTGATCAGATAAAAATTCACTAAATTACAAGCCTTTACATTTGAAAAAAAATTAAATTTTTTGCGTTTTTTCAAAATTTACCATTTTGAAATGCTCCATTAAAGCAAACAAAAAATTTTTAATTTTTGGTTGACCCACATCTTAAATAAAATTTTGTTCCCAACGTACAAAAAGTAAAATTGTTAACATCGGGCAAAAATTTAGAAAGTTACAATAGATTTAGTAGAAACATCGATTTTGAATTTTTAAAAAAAAATTTTTATGGAGTATGAGTATAAGAAAAATGCCAGTGGGGCAGAATTAAATATTTTGGAAATATATGAACCATTTCTAACTCTAGTCCGATCAGTATAAAATTTTGCAAGGAGATATCAAAGGAGTGTTCTTATTTAATTTAGGAAGATGAGCTTCCGATATTTCTCAGGTTCAGAGGTATGAAGTGCAAAGTAATGCACTTCGGTCATGTAAAATTTTTCAACGCTTGTCTGTTTCTCACTCGATTCCAAAAATTGTGTGTGTCCTTATATACCTTATAAAGTTCTAAAAAAGTCTTTGGTTAAACAAATATGAAAATGAGATATTCTAGTCTTTTATTTCCTACATTGTCCCAATTTATTCAAACAATTTTAGTTTTACCATAGTCTTAAGCAAAAATAGCAAGATACCAGAGATGGTGATTAAAAGTCCAAAGATGAGTTGTCATTAGGCTATCTTAATACACACAAATAAAAATTTTTCAAATAATTGATTTCTGCGAATATTTTAAATTAATTTAATATAAATCGTCATCTAAATTGTATTCATAAATTTACAGGAGAAGCAATATATTTGTGAAATTATATAGTTGGCCAGGTAGTTTTCCTTTTAGATTTTCTTAATTATTAAGCTATTTTTGTTCTGAAAAGTCTTACTTTGAAAGTAGTTATGTATATATGTGAAATACATAGGAATCTAATAAAAATTATTTCTTTTTTTTCGTACATAAATATTTAAAACAAGTTTTATCACATAAAAAATAATTGGGACATGGCTCAGCTGTAGAGAGCATGCTTTACGTCCGGGAAACCTGGGTTCGTATCCCAAGCATGTTAACATACTTTTAGTTTATGTATTTTTTTTTTTTTTTTGAAATAATTTTGTTATCAATATAGCGGAATTCTTTATCACAGGAAATTTGAAAAAAAATATTTAATACCGGAATTTTTGTTATCAAAAACGAAACTTATTTTTTCTGTGTGTTCAGATGGTTGTATAGCCGAAGGCCGGCTATACAACAATCTTTACTCAGCGAAGCCGCTTTCCGATAAGCACTACGTTCTGAATGAACAAATCTTCAAAGCAGAAATTAAATACGTATCCAAAATTTTATGTGAAGGGCGACAACAACGATTTTTAAGGAATTGGTTTTCTTTTAGTTCAGTTATTGGGAATTTACGGTGATCTAACATGCTTATGAGCAAATTTTAAAAAAATTAACGTCGAAAATAGTTTAAAAAAAATAATAGAATGAATATTAAATTGTTATTGTATCTTATATAATGTAAAAATAAATATAATAAATATAATAAATATAAAAAAATAATAGAATGAATATTAAATTGTTACTGTATCTTATATAATATAAAAATAAATATGTAATCACTTTCTGCTCACACAATTTACATATAAGATCGATTTTTAGCGAATAATATGGCATCAAACGAAAAAAATTAACACGTGAAAAAGTTGTTACTATATGAGATGCAAATGTAAGCCATTTTTTACGATTTTAATGTACTATTGGACATTATAATTAACTTTTCTTTTTGCTCTGTTTCATAATTTTTAAGCGATATTTCGTATATTTTACGGGCGCTATTTCATCCAAACACGGTCCTCGCTAAGCCAAACCAAACTAAAATATGAATACCTTTTTCCCGTAAGTTACTCTAACGTAAACTCATTTGGTTTTTAATAAAAAGCTGAAAACTAACTGCTGCTGGTCTGAAAATTTATATATTATCATTTTTCTCGATAAATGTTTTTAATTAGTGGCACACTTTTACATAATAGTTAAATTTATATTTATGACTTCAATTCATGAACTAATTTCATTGTTATCATCTTCTATTTGTTGTGATGATATTGTTTATGCAAATAAACTGACCACTTTATACGATTAATTGGTTGATTTTATTTGGTGCTGCCTACACGAAATTAAGCATAATAATTTGAATTATTAAGTTCACCTTTTTTACCCTATTCCGATTAAGAGCTATAATGTGTTCGTGCTATTATGTGTTGCTGCATTTAACTACAATGATTAATCATGGCTTCACGAAAAATACGCAGATGCCATTTACACTGAGTTTAGTAAGGCTTTTGATAGAGGCAATAACAGACTGTTATTGAAGAACTTATATTTAGTGGGGTTCTTCAACAGAACTTTGAATTGTATAAAATATTATCTGGAAGATCGACATCTACGTGTTTGCTGCATTAATAATTTTTCTATAAAAATTTATGTTAAATCTGATGTTGCAGAAGGCAGTCATCTTGGACCCACTTTTTTTTCTTAATTTATATCAACGATTTATCATCCTAAGTACAATTTTCTGATATATTAATTTAATATATTTGAATTAAGATAATAAAGTTAGCAATTCATATCTACACAATTCATATTTGCACTCATATTTTATTTTTTGTAAGGAGAACATATTGCCTTTAAATCTCAAAACATTCACTTTATAAGGTTGCATATTGGAGTCCGCCGATGAGTTCCTTGAAATTGACGTTCTTTTTTATCTAAAGCTTCTACTCGTTGAACACTTAATTACGTGCAGTTATAAAGCCCGTGGGTTATTTGCTTTTATTAAACTCTATGTCAAAGAACTTAACGATCCAGGCAACTTTATACTTCCTAGCTCAGACCGAGAAAATTGTGATATTAAAAATAACACGAAGAATCATGTTGGTTCAAAGTTAATTTAAGTCGAAACAACGTGAATTTGAAACTTAAATAGCACGAACAACCATGTTAAATCAAAGTTATTTCAAGTTGAAATAACGTGAACAACAACTGAAACAACACGAAAAATCATTTTGAATCAAACTTATCTCTAGTTGAAATAACGTGAATTTCAAATTGAAACGACAAAAAAAATTGTGTTAAATCAAATTTATTTCAAGTTGAAACAATATGAATTTTATATAGCCATTTTATTAATTATTTTACTTAAGTGATTTTTTTGTGTTGTTTGTGTTGACTGCCCCAGCTCAGATTTGAGCTTAGGCCACATATGTACTTGGCAGTCAACGCGCTAACCGCTACAACCACAAAAGCCTCAAATATACTTTACATATACACTAATATATAATATACACTAATATAGAAACTTATACAAAACCCAGCAATTAATTTCTAATGTATTTGAAATTAATGATATAGTCATGTTGATTTAAAATCAAATGTAACGCTGATAACAATATTGTTTTAACAGAAAAAATTATTAAATCAAAGAGATTTAACCCTCTGCGACTGACGTCGTAGTCTAGCAGACACCAGTAAACAGAAAACATTGTTTTACGCCATAATTATACAAATATCGCTTCTGGTGTTTTCAGTACCTTCTTATTACATACTCTACGATAGTGCGAAGAAAGCAATTGAAACGAGCGCACGCGTTGATGTGAACAAGTGTGTACAAGTCTACCACGTCTGTATTGAGTTAGACCTGACATAATACGTTATAACTTTTTATTAAACCATTGATATAATCTCTTTTTGCTCTATGTATATTGATTAGCTTAGGTATAAGCTAAAATTAATGTTGAACTTTTTCCCAAAAAAATATTATATGATTTTTTTTGTTTTCAACTAAAAATTACAATATATAACAAAATACTGCATTAAACTAAAATCAAAAATATTTTCAGTGGGTCTACAAACGGAACTTGGAAAATATAAGCAGACGAAATAGTGTCTAGCGTACTACCACGTCAGTGGAATTGTGATAATAAAGTCACGTCAGTCGCAGAGGGTTAAGGTTGGATTAATAATTTTTCGTTTAAAATGTGTATGAAATAATACCAAATAGCAATTTTGCTTCAAATAAATTTTAAAACAATTGGAGTTCAAGTCAAACACTCCACCTTCAAGGCTTGAAATACGATTGTGTTATCCTTTATTTCAATTGCATTCTCCAGCAAAATAGGAACTTGAATTAAACTAAAACTTTACAGTTGTAAATAGTTTAATTCAAGCCTTGAATTGCACTTTATTTCAAGCCTTGAATTCAAGTTTAATTCAAGCCTTGAAATGTAGTTTACATCAAGGACTGAGTAAAGTGTTTTCAAGTTTCAAGTATAATCCGTGGAATTGTTTTAAGTTCTTCAACTGTTTTAAACGTAAAACACTTTTTCAAATTGAAAGTATAATTACGGGAATTTTGAGATTTTGGGAACTTATTGGGATGTATAATTTTTTATTTATAAATTATTTATTTGTAAAGTTAGTTTATAAAATTAAAATAAATTGTTTCAACCGTTATTAAACTATAAAAAAAACATACGAATTAACAAAAAAAAAATGTAGCGGCGCCAATACAAGTTGCACATGAATAAAATTCAACAAACAAAACATTAATTCATGCATTTAACCATTCGAACCAAACCAATTATTGATAGTTGAAATTTTTACCAATAAAATTTTACATAATATAACGACCCACTCATTTAAAATTTTACACGTTGAATAGAGAAATCAAAAAGAAACATATAAACGTTTCGCATTTATTGACAGATTTTCTTTTAAATTTAAGATTTTATAGTTTCTATACTAATTGTTTAACAAAAATTTTTTGTAACTTCCTGTTTTATAATTAATCATCAAGTAACCCTATTGATTAAAGCATAATGAATGGTTCTTAAATTAATTTGTAAATATAATAATAATATGTGAGTGATTCTCATTTGAAATGTTTTTTTTTTCGTGTCCGTTGAAAGTTCAATAATGTATTCCATAAAATAAACGCATAAACTTTAAAATAAAAACTGCTTTAGCATGATTTAATATATTACAAATAAATGTACATAAGTTTGGTTTGTAGGACTATCCAGTATGTGTTAAAAACAGAGAACGAAAATACTGTTTATACTGTCTTCATACAAAATGCCGCGTCCGTAATGCATGCTATTGATTTTCAGCATTAAGTAGTATGAATTTGTCCAAAAACGAGACTAAATTCATAACGATTTCAGAATATTTGCATTTGCTTCTCTCATATTACACATCAATCATTTTAGAAATATTAGAAATTATAATTTTTTTAGGCCATAATTGTGTAAATCACGTCACCAAAGTGAAATTTATATGGAGCACAAAAACAAAATTTCAAATATTTTATAAATTTGTTTTGCTTTTCATACAAGTTTTAGAATTTTTGAAAGGAAAAGCAACGCTTGAATTTCTATACGTTTGTTTGGTGAAGAATTTGTATGAAAAACAAAAGCAAATTTTTCAAATTTGTTTTTGCTTTAATATAAAGTTCACTTCGGTGATGTGATTTACACAATTAGGGCCTTAATTGTTCTTGTCCGCAGTCTTATGTATTGAGTATTTTGCTTTTTTGCCACGCTTCATTACTCAGTTTAATTATTAAAATTGCATTAAAAACATGCACTACAATAACTTCTAAATATTTAAAAGTTTTGTGAACTTTGCTAAATAGTTTTATATTTCAAAACGTTTTATCAATCAATTATGGTTTGAATCCAAAAAAGTGTACTGAGTGTTATCCATATTTTTTCAATTTAATTAAAATTTCTTAGTGAATAACCAAGAAGTTTATGTGACAATACATCGAATTGTTTTAAACTCAAAGTGTGCACTGAAAATGTATTGATTTAGTATAAAAATGTATTGAGCGTTACGTTAACAATATTTTTAAATTGAATTTATCTATACATTTTAGGGCGGCAAAAAAAGTTAACAGCAGATGAATGGTAAAGCCCATATAAAGAACATTATCCGTTTAGAAATTTCTGATTTGCTTTGAAAAAAATTTGTTTCTATAGCACTGTGGGTTGTTACATTATAATGTATTAAATAGGTCGTATTTTGCTACGAATAATTATTTGAAAATGATATTACGTACAAATATTAAAATGATGTAAGTTTTAAAATTGGTCTTATTTGCAAGAAGAATCAGCCTAATTTTCGCTCATGTATAATTGTTTGTAAAGAATTATTTTAAAAGATAAAATTTTTTTATTTTTCAATGTGAACTCAAGTCAAAATTGAAAAAGTGGTCTTAACTTCAGCAGAACGTCCAGCCATTATTATAATTTTTTGTTAATATTTGTAATTACATAGTTATTATTTAAACTGAAAATATGTATATCTCAGATGTTATTATTATTTGGCTTAAGTTCATAATAATTTATTATTTTTAAGAGTGGAATATTAGAATATCTAATCAGACTAGCAGAACGGATTAGTACTACTAATTTCGACAGCCGCTTCGCTATCATCATCAGCGTCCTTTGTTCGCTTTTACCACGTTTGATCGTGTATATTAGTATTAATGAAACATCAGCTATTTAACCAAATTTTATGAGGAAATAGAATATGAGTCCTATTCCTTTTATTAATATGGTAAGCCGAACAAATTTCACCTTCTGATTCTTTATTCCAATTTTCCAACTCTTATTTTTAATGGTATGGTATGGCTCCTTAGTGTTGTCATATCGTAAAAAACTTACGATATGACATTACATTATGTCATATCGTAAAAAAGAGCCAAAGTTAACATCAATGTTAATTTGCATTCTGATTTTTCAGATTTAAATTAAACCGCAGAAACCACACATGTATTCAACTTTTTGGCTTTTAAGGCTTTCAGAAAAGAAAATCTTTGTGTACTAGTAAAGGCTGGCTAGGCAGAAAATCTTAGGTAAGCGAAGCCGATTTTCGATATACTGAGAGGAGAAATGCCTTAAGCCCGGCCAAAGGTCGGTTGTGCAAAAATCTTTAGTCAGCGAAGCCGCTTTTCGATATACCGGGAGAAAAAAACCCTTGGGACCGGTCGAAGGCCGGCTATGCAGAAAAATTTACTTAGCGAAGCCGCTTTTCGATAACCAAGGGGAAAAATCCCTTAAGCCCGGCCGAATGCTAGCTTTGGGAAAAACTTTTCTCAGCGAAGCCGCTTTTTGACATACCGAGAGGAGAAAACAGAAGTTTTGGAAAGTCGACAACGAAACACAAAAACATATTTGTATTTGGACCACTATTTACGTGAATTTAGTGTGCTAAGATCAAAACCATTGTCTATGACAAATTAACAAGTATTAGTTTATGACATCATTGATTCAAAAATAAAATATTAGTTACTACAACTGTTTAAATACAAATACAAAAAGAAAAACAACGGAAGCAACAAGAACAACAGCTAATATGCCAAAATGGCTTTTAATTGACTCACAAATTATATCAATATTATTTGTGTTTTGTGATTTGTATGAAATGATGTCTTACCTGCCTTGTATCTAGTCTTAAAATCAAGACAAGGTGCACTCGATACGAAACTTTGATTTGTGGTTATTCAATGTATCACATTCATATACATAACAATGTATATGTATATTCATGTGCATATGAAAGTAAATTCCCTGCATATCACGCGATTAGTCCTTACACGCATGTAAAGTATGATCAATAGAGGACTAGGACTAGTCCAAAGATAATCCAAATATATGTAAAAAATAGTTTTCAGATCACTCCAATAAATTTGGGTTACCTTTGGACTAGTCCTAGTCCTCCATAGAATATACTTTACATGCGTGTGTGGACTAGTCATGTTGTCTGCAGGGTTATATCTTTTAGCCGTACAATTTTCAAATATATTTGTATTAAGTGTTCTTAGAATATAAAGTCTGTGTGAATTTAAAATCAAAGCTAAATCAAATAGCGGCCCACTCTTTTTTCGTTTTTAAAATTAAAACTCATTCTTGGTGCCACATTATTTCTTATGGTGCCACATTATTTCTTATATGTGAATTTTATGTTTAATAAAAATTATATTAAATATCTGCCAAGTTTTGACAAAAGAACTTAATTCTACTTAAGAAAAATTTCAACTTTAGTTTTATTAAATACAGAATTTTAAGCCGCGTTTTTTGGTCTAATCACCATATTCCTACGATAACAAAGGCCAACGAAGAAAATCTTTTTGAACAAATCTACAACAATTCTAAGCAGTTTAATATGCTAAAAAATACTTGTCCTCAGTTTTTCCTATCACACACATATTTTTGTAATGGGCCTGTCTAATATTTACACTGACTCGAGAACGGTATGATTGATTTCAATCGAAAAACACCAAAAGATGCATCATAAAATTACCTTCAAACTGTATTAACTAACATACACTCTAAAACATTGTTTAAAATTTAGCATCATATATTACCTATATCATCACCACGGTTTGGGTTGGAAAAGTGTGAAAAGAAAAAGATTAGAAACGTGTTTGATATGATGATGTAATAAAAACGTATAGTTCAGTAAAAAAAGAAAACCACTAAGACACAAATTAGCAATTTTTAATTATATCAATACATCTTAAGAAGTTTTAATGCTTAAAGGTGGAGGTATATAGTAGGGATGGGCAAGTGAAAAAAATATATCGATATATTTTTAAATATCAATCGGCATCGATATATATCGAATGAAAAACATCGATATATCGAAATATCGAAATTTTTTCAACAGTGATAATTCATACCTAGTCCCCAAATTTTTTTTAAACATAAAGCAAAACAAGAAACTTTCTTATAAATAATTAAGCTGGAAAGAGCTAATTTCCAAGATCCTTACTGTTCCACCAATATTTCATGGAACATACATCCACAAAATTTCACTCAAAGAATGATAACTTTTCGAATAGACAAAATATTATAAATAAAACAAAAGATTTTGTTAGTAATATTCTATTTGATGAAGACTGTGCCGAAATGTTTTTAAAAATTGCAGAAATAACAAAACCAAAGCTAAAAATTATTGAATTTGACCCTGTCGATATATTTGGAAAAAATATCGATATATCGAAGTTAAAAATATCGACGATATATATCGATATATTTTTAAGAAAATATCGATATATCGATATTTTTGCCCATTCCTAGTACATAACACGCGTCAGCGCGACAGCCTTCGGTCAAAAAAAGTTAAAATAGTGTGTTTATATGAAGCAAATTACACAAATAAATTTGAAACGTGTGTGTCGCAAAAAGTTCAGCAACTTTCAACCTTTTTCACGCGTTAGCGCTTCTGACAGATAAATAAATGACTTCAACAATGGCAAAATTGGTACAATTGTAACATTTTTGGTTCAAATCGGACTTTAAAAGTACAATGGGACACTAAAGGCTTATTTAGTACAATTAATAACACTACTCGAAAAATTGAGGAAAAAATAATTAAACTGACATGGCCTCTACGTGGTGTGAAATGTCCTAAGGTTCCTTAAGAAGGATCTGAAATTAGAAAAGGTCTAGCACGTACAGATTTTGAGTTATATCGCAAAAAAAAATTTTGGAAAAATTGTAAAAAAAATATTAAATTTGTATTTTTTTGTAAATTCTTTAAAATTGGACCTCAAATCATAAAATATTTTTTGCATATTCGTGTCGGGAACAAGATTTCATTTCTTTTGAGTGTAATTTTCTCTATATTTTGAGTCAGAATAAGTGAGTTTCATTGCAAGGAAGTTAGAAATGTCCTTTTTTCAGTTATGTTTGAGGATTGTGTTAATAAGTTTTACATTCGCACAGAACTTTTGCAATTGGCATACCACACAATAGATTGATATACTAACGACCATACTGTTGGAAAAAAATTTAAATCCATTAGGCAGTTCCTGAGATATATGAAAAACAACTAAAAATATCTGGTCATTATTTTTTAACAATATAACTAATATTTATATTAAAAAAATTAAAGTGCGAAAAATCCAATGATACAGTTTTATATTGTTTAGTGTGGCCAATCATGTGGACATGATGAAAAGTTAGTTTCAGTATTGAGTGTTGTAGGTAGTTATTTTTAATGCATATTATTTTGGAAGGAGTTCCTAGTTTTAAGCTTAATCTGACTTTTTTGTTGCGCAAATCTTACACCATATAAATTGGTGACAATATTTATAAAAATATTTCCACTGTTAATTATTTTTTTAAATTTTGTGAAGATTGAGATTCTATGAAAACATAGATCATTTCGATGTTTAGTTTTGAAATATATAGAGGAATAGAAAAAAGTTCATATGTAACCTAAAAATAAAAAATTGCATATTACTAATAATTGTGACGTAGTTTAAAAATTCTAATAATGCAGTTTTAAACTGTTTAGTATGGCCAATCATAGGGCACATTGAAAAGTCTGTTCATTTTTCAGTGTTTAGTAGTGTAACTTGTTCCATTTTTTTTAGAAATTTTCCTTATAGCAGCTCTTTTGTTGTGATAAACTATCTTACCCTTGTCGTCCACTCGTATATATGCTACATTTCATCTGAATTAAATAAAAATTTAGCGAAATATTGAGAATAAAGTTCGACTTAAAAAAGTGAGGAATATTTAAAGTAGTCAGATAAGGATAGCTCACAAAGCTCTTGCGGATCGTGATACATATTAAACTAAAAAATAATTATTATTAATTTTTATAAAATTAACAAATCGCCAAAAACCGAAAAAATCGCGAAAACGAAAAAAGGGTAAAAACAGAAAAAAATCGCTAAAAAATCACCAAAACCCGAAAAAAATGCCCAAAAACCGAAAAAAGCCCCAAAACTGAAAAAACCACCTAAGCTAAAATAAATCGTTAAAACTAAAAATATCATCAAAAAGCGTTAAAAAAACACAAAAAAATTGCCAAAATTAAAAAAATCGGCAAAAAATGGTAAAAACGAAAAATCGCCAAAAAAACGAACAAATCTCCAAAATAAAAAAGCGCCAAACTAAAAAAAGTTGCTAAATCAACAAAAAAAACTTTAAACATAAAAAAAAATTAAATTAAACGAAAAAGAAAAACGAAAAAATTTTCAAAATTTGAAAAAAAAGGGAAAAACGAAAAAGGGATATGTATATGTGCATTTGTACGGAAGCTTTCGTATGCGAATAGTTCCGTACAAAGTGCGGTAGCTAAACTTAATTTGTTCTATCCGTGCATGCGGGAAATGCCGTCTGTGCAGACTACTTAAAAAAAACTATGTATTTCTAAAAACTAATTTTTAAAGTGTCAGACTTAAAGTATAAATCAAATGAAACTTTGAAAGATTCTCTGCAAAATTATATACATGCTTAACTACCGCTATAGTGGTCTTTTTTGATATATCTGTCGTTTTCAAAATGTTTAAAATTGTATTTGGTTCAGCACAGGTTAACGGATATCAAATATGTATATACCACTAGAAAGGTATTTTAAAATTGTATACATGTCGTTTATATCTGTTCAGAGTTGTAGGAGTTATGGCCAACTCAAAATGAAAGTTTTGAACCCCGTAGCTCCGGAAAAAACTTCAAAAAAAATTTTTTTTTAAACAGGGCTATTACCCCGTGATTTTTATTTTGATTTTCAACAGCGTTAGTATTCTTGACTTGTTCTTAGGCGAATATTCTGTTTTAGTACAATTAGGTACAAGAAAGCTAAGAAGAGTTACCCTCCGTGATGGAGCTCGTAAGGAGGCACAAAGAGCCTTAAACGCTTGCTACGAGAATAAAATGTGGCAACCTTACAGCGACGAAGTAAAACCTTATAAAAAAGCCTTAAAAGCCGCCAAAAGACACTCATGGAGGAATTACTGTCAGTCAATAGACAAAACCACAAATTCTGCAAGGCCAGATCCCCAGGCCATGCAACGCTTCTGTCTAACCTTTATTAAAAAGGTGGACGGATCCTGGTCAGAATCCTCTGCAGAGTCAGTAGGTAGACTTCTTAAAACACAATTTCCCGGCTGTACGGACACTACCCATGTGAACAGTCCCTTTAGTGGGAAGAAACTCGCTCTCAATGATGATTTTAAATCCTTGGAGAAAGTCTCTTGGTAATTGACAGCTTCTCTTCGTTTAAATCGCCGGCTGATGATGGTATCATCCCAAAGATGCGACAGAGCGCCAAGAGCTCTATCATCCGCTGGCTCTTCAGATTCTATAAGCTTTGCCTCTCTTTGAACTACGTTTCGACCAGCTAGAGGATGATAAGAGTAGTTTTCATTCCAACCAATCAGCGTTTCATCTTTCCTGGTAAAGACGCTAGAAGAATTAATAGACCCTCCTATTAGACATCGACTTGTGGGATCGTCAAGACTCACGGGCAGTCAGGATGCCTACCTTAAGGGGCGCTCTACTGAAACAGCAATACACGAGGTAGTACGGTTCATAGAGATACTTCTTGAGTTCTGGCTACCTTCCTAGACATAGAAGGCGCCTTTAACAGCCATTCCACAGGCTCTCCGGGATATCGATGTTGAGGACTATATCAGCAACTGGATTATCACCATGTTAAGGACAAGAAACGTAACTGCAAAGCCAGGCAACAGCGAGAAGTCAAAATGGGCCAGCATAGGAACACCATAGGACGGAGTGATCTAAACTCTGCTTTGGCCTTACGTTATTAATATTTTTTTTCAGATTAGATGCTACGGGAGCCAAATTTGTGTCATACGCGGATGATGTGGTATAAATGGTATCCGGGATGCTCATGGACGTGGCAAGCAACATCATATCTAACGCCTTGGTACACCCAGCAAATGGGCTGCAGCTTGTGGTCTAGGAGTGAGCCCAAATAAAAAAATTAACTGGTATTATTCACTACAGAGGCCAAAGTTCAGAAGCTTATAATCCCTCATCTACAGAATCAGGTACTGTCCCTATCGGACAACGTATAGGAGCTATCCTGGGCTCTAAACTGTCGTGGAAACTAAATATTCAACACAAAGTTAAAAAGGTCTCAGTTGTCTACTACTCCTGTCGGAGAATGCTCAAATGGATGTGCATAGCAATTATTCGTCCCATATTGACTTACGGCTACAGGCAAGAAATATGTGGTAGACCAACTATAGAGAATTCAGAGATCTGTTTGTATAGGGATTACAGCTTGTTTACTTATCTTCAGAGGCTCTGAATGCTATACTAAACGTAATTCCGATTGGCCTTCATGTATTGGCTGTATCCTCGAGCAGTGTGGAAAATAAGGGCAGTGTGGCAAGAATAAGGGAGGTGGAGATCAAGGACTTATAGTCATGCCAGAATCTTACACAAATTACCACTGACACTGAGGAAGCCCTCTGATTACATGGCACCTCATCTTGACTTTGATAGCACTTTTAGAGACCTTATTTCATCCAGGGAGATTTGAATGGAGGTAACACATAAAAAGATTTCAGCTTCAGGGTGTACACTGATGGATCAAGAATGATCTGCAGAGTAGCTCTGGAGTATTCTCGAATGATCTTGGCTGTAAGACTTGTCTTCCGGCTTCCCAACGAAGAAATTGTATTTCAGGCTGAACTTCTGGCTACAAGGGAGGCGGCCAGGGTGCTATTTGAGAGGAGTGTTCAAGGAAGAGTCGGCATCTTCACCGAGAGTCAGGTGGGACTTCTGTCTCTAAGATAGCACACTACTTTTTCTACTTTAGTTAGCCATTACAAGGATGTGCTATCCAAATTAGGTGGTCAGACAGACTTTACTCTCATCTGGGTTCCCGCACATAGCAACTTTCTTGGCAATGAACAGATAGATGAGCTAGGCAGGGCTAGCTCTGCTATGGACGCCTCCACTTCTGAATCGGTAGCCAAGCCGTTTGGCACTATTAGAAACCATATTTTCAAGCATTATCGGCAGTAAGCTGAAGATAGGTGGCGCAACTGGAGCACATGTAAAGTGGCTAGGAAGATGTGGACTTGCTACAACGATAAGCTCACAACACAACTAACTAACAGAAACCGTAGGTATATCTCGAGGGTCGTCGCAGTAGACGACCTACCGGAGCTATCAGAAATTGGTTTAGTTGACCTGATTAGGCATATCAATGCGACGGAGTGGGTCTAGTACCTACTACCAGATCCGGAATCAGGATTCGAAACTACATGGAATGACACTAACGAGTGTAGTGGTCTGCCAAAACGGAATCTTATTGATTCCACTTGATTTCTTGTGTTTAGTAGGCAGCCACGTATACCAACCAACATTTTCACTTTCTTAATATGATTATTTCGAACGTATTTGCTTTGTGAATCTAAATTGATTATTAGGCTAAGGTTCGTAACGTTATACTCAGAAAGAATTGGGTATGATTAATATTCCAAGGAACAATGGAAAAATTAACATAAACTTAATTTTTCAACGTACACAGCAGAACAGAGTAGCGCCACTTTCGGCAGCCGCTACACTTCCATCGTCAGTGCTCACGTGTATTTGCTATCACCACTTGTCAGGTGGCTCTGTTGAATGTAATATCAGCTTGAGAGTGATTTAATTCTCGTATTCAATTTTCACGAAAAAATTGTATATATAAGAATTAAAATCACATTCAACAGAGCCACCTGACAAGTGGTGATAGCAAATACACGTGAGCACTGACGATGGAAGTGTAGCGGCTTCCGAAAGTGGCGCTACTCTGTTCTGCTGTGTACGTTGAAAAATTAAGTTGATGTTAATTTTTCCATTGTTCCTTGGAATATTAATCATACCCAATTCTTTCTGAGTATAACGTTACGAACCTTAGCCTAATAATGAATTTAGATTCATTTTCACTTTCATCTACTGCATTTCTTTTATCATAAAAAGGAGATTATAAAACTGTTTCTCATACAAAGCTACAGAAATTGTCCGAGCGTTTGAGAATAAATTCTAAATTTTATTTATAAAGTCAAAATTATTAAGCCATTTTATCAAATTGTATAATAAGGCAAAAAAATTCCTGGGAAAATTTAGCGGAATTCCCGTTTCGTTAGATCCCGTGAACAACTTTAAACTTTTTTTGTTGTTGCATATTATTTACGGTAATAAATTTTCCACTTTGAGTTAACTACTTTTTCACCAGTACAATGCCATTACGAAAGTACAGTTGAGTTCGGTTATAACGAACACCGGTTTTAAAAAATTATCGTTTTTAAACAACGACTTCTCCGGTTCCAACAGTTTTGCCTTAATTTTTCATAGTAATTAGTACGCTTATAGCGAACTCCGCAAATTGCGGATTTTCGCTTATAGCAAACTGCTTTTAAGCCCTTTAAATAAATCTGCATGGAAAGTTATAGGCTATAACAAACAAAAAAGTCGAAGTTTTTCGCTGCCAGTTTTTTAATCATTAATAGATTTATTTTTCCCAATTTGGTAAGAGTTTTGTAGCACTATGAATGTTTTTAGTTAATGTGCAAGTATGTTTTAAAAACCTATTTAGAAATAAAAGAACAAAACTGCTCGCTTTTAATAATATTCTTTTATTCTTGAAAAAAAGAATTATTTACTCCGGAGGAGTTCATTTTAACCGAACTCCACTGCAATTGTTTTTTCCTTGAATTTTATTTACAAACAAGCCACTGTGCAACGCCCTCTCTTTTGAAGCGATCTGTCGACATCGATTGCAGTTATAATTAGGCGCAAAGATCTGCATATCGCTTGATTTCAGTTTGTATGGTGCAAAATAAAAACACAAAATAAGTACAATATAACTACAGTATACTAATCATTCCGAGTGAAAAATGTGAAAGGCCTTATATAAAAAAGTTGAGCTTAACCTGACTGTGTAATATGCCAATTATAGGGCATCCATATAATTTCAAAATATGCATAGCAATTAGTTCCCAAAAATTTCAAAATAAAAATAGAATTTTTATTTGTGAATAAGAAATGAGTTGGTGTTTTAATTATGGATTAATGATGATGATAAATGACAATTGAATTGAGTGAATGACTGACTGAATAATCTTGCGGAGAACGTAAAGAGGCAGACAGACAACCAGTAAAAAGTGAAAATGCCAGTGGTTTGCAAACAATGACGATAGTTGTTGGTTCTTTGGTTGGCAGAAGACGATGATGATGATGCTGATGCAGTTGTTGATTTTTGTGTTTATAAATGCATGGCGCTTGAACTTATGCCAAAGTGTGGCAAAATTTAGGTGAATCCCAATATATGTACTGCGAATTGTGTTGCTGTCGCTCATTCCCCCCACGACAACGAATTTCGGTTATTGTGTTCTGTTTTTTTTCCTTTTTGCTTATTTTGTGTTGCAGTTGTGTCGTACAAATATTTCGATTTTAATTTTAAAGTCAAATTGTATAAAGAAACAGTTTTTTTTATTGGTGCTAATATATATGCGGTTAATGTAGTTTTTTTCGTATATTTTGTTGGCGGCATGCAACAGGTGTCGTAATTGTAATTCATGTGATGTTGGACACGTTCAATCGATTACTTTTTTTGTATATTTATGTTACCTTTTGGTTTTTTATTGTTGGTCTCTTGTTTAAGTTTTCCCCTTACTTTGTTTTATAAAAGTGGTCCGTTTCATTGCTTTTTTTTCTTTAAACGCCCAGCCAAAAAAGCAATACAATAAAAAAGGCTTGTCGTTGAGATTCATGTTCGTATTTATGTTTGCCAAAAATAATCAGAGACAGAAAAAACATGAAAACAGACTGAAATGCTTGTAAATCTATCAAAAGAATCAGACCACACATGTTTCAGGTATCGCTGTCTTTTGTTTTATTTTTGAAAAATTTCCAAATGAATTGTAATAATTTTGTTTGGTGTCTAAATTTGTTAATTCTATATTAATTTGCTTTTGTTGTGGCTATTGTTTGTTAATGCCAAGAAAAACTTTTAAAATAATGATTTAATGAATACATATTATTATCAAAAATACTTGCCAGATATAGCAGACTTAGGCAAAATACCACCAAATATCTCGTACCATATAGGCTTTTTACACTCACCGCCGTTTGAATTTCTATAAACTCCAGGTGACTTAATTCAAGGCCTTGTGGCTCTTCCCCGTTAAAGATATAATACAGCTACATTCATAAAAAGTTCTTATTTTAGGTTTAAGACTCACAATTGTTATTGAACAGTTTCACGCTAAAAACTGTTTAATATAAAATTGCATTCATAAACACTACAATAGACATTGTGTGTTTTAAGGAATTTTAGGTTTCGATACTGGCAACACCACCATGTTTTGTAGTTAGTGTTGCAATAAAAACAATATGATTTCATCCGGATATTGAAATAAACGAATAACTTTTTATCATTTTCATGTAATTTAAGATTTTTTCAACTCTCTTAATAATATATTTCTTAACTTATTTGATTCGAGTTTTGTATGAAGTAAAATCAAAAAATAGAAATGATTACAAAAGAATTCACACGATTCTTTAAATCATGTAAGCAAGAGGTACTCGAATAACGAGCCTGTTTGTATTTGTGTTGATTGTTTCTGCATCACTAACATTTCTTTTTGCTTTTATGTGTTTTGATGGTGCTTTTTTGCTAATTTTGTTGCGAATTTTGTTTAACTTAAATAATTTAGTGGCATATTCTATTAAATTTTAAAAAAACATACTTAAATGCTTATAGCGAAGACTTCAAGCTTTAATTTCAAGAATATCATGTATTCCTGTGTGCTAAATTTGCAAAGACATTTGAAGTTAAAATTGATATATCGATGATATGAATTTATTGAAGGTTTATAGAAGGTGCATACCATCTTTAAACCTATTTTAAAATTTTCATGTAATAAAGATTTATGAATGCAATTTTATGAAATTTTGCTTAAAAGTAGTTTATTGCCCTGTTTTAAATATTTATGAATATGGCTGATAAGGTCTAAACTTCAAACTTTAACTCAGCAACTCCTCCTTAAATGCAGTTTGGAATATTACTAGAATCGGGCTACCCGTTTAGAAACTGCAGATATATTTATTTTTTTTAAATCCCCCTTTGTGTGACGTAGACTGTAATCGATATATACCAAACACCAATTTAGAATTTTCGTCGTTCTGTCTGTCTGTTTGTTAGAACTAAGGATGGGAAAAATATCGATATATCGATATTTTCTTAAAAATGTACTTTCTTAAAAATATATCGTCGATATTTTTTAATTTCGATGTATCAATATTTTTTCCAAATATATAGACAGTATAAAATTCGATATTTTCTGGTTTTGTTTTTCGTGTATTTTTTAAAAACATTTCGGCACATCATTCTTCATTAAATAGAATATTACTAACAAAATCTTTTATTTTATTTATAATATTTTGTCTATTCGAAAAATTATCATTCTTTGAGTGTAATTTTGTTGATGTATGTTCCGTGAAATATTGGTGGATTATTGGTGAAATATTGTTGGATATTGATACTTCTTCAAAATTTCGTTCAATTTAGTGCAAGGATACGCCTACCTCAAAAATGTCCTTTTTCAAAAAAGTAAAAAAGGAGCCAAAAAATAAATTTTGTTCACTTGTAATGAGTTAAATGTGTAACTATATCCCGGGATATAGACGCCGAAATATTTGATTAATTCGCTAAGGAAGGTGGTGATTCTTACTGAAAAATATGGATGGTTCTACATGTCGCCAACTATGCACAAAGTGCGCTGACATGGTAAAATATGCAATTTTGCCTTTATATTGCATCACAAAACTTTTGACGATAATTCAAACTAGAGTGTTTAGTTTCTATATAATACATATGTATGTGTCTGAAAGTTATTTACTTCCTTCATATGGCATGGTATCAGAAGAAGCGCAGGAGCATTGCAATAAGGATTTCAAGGCATATATGCCAGTACTCAGGAAGAAATTCGTCTGATCCATAATAAATAATTTACGCGCATATAATTTATAGCTATTTTAGTATTATATTTTTTAAATTAGTAATAGAAACCATTATATTTTGTGCAAGATTCCCATATTAGTACTATAACTTTAAAAATATATTTTCTACCATCTGTAGCGTAAGCAAGATTAACAAAAAATTTGTACACCAGACTACTTTCTTAAAATATTTTTTGCGAGTGACCAAATTTAATGGGAAAACGCGAGCTAACTTCGAAAAACGGCTAACACTATTGAAATCAGCGTACCCGAATTATCTTTACCAGTATGGTGCCCCGCTTGTTACAAAAAAAAACATTTGCAAATACAAGCACAGTGTAATTATACAAGGCATTCGTCATCTTTTGCCCGTACCCTAATCTATTTAAGTTCATTACTTCTTATTCATAAATAAAGATTAAAAATCTTTAATCATTTAACTTTGTTTAGGTAAGATGTACATTTTTGAAAAAATTATTATTATAAGCTTTCTTCAAAAACACCCACTAAAGCTACGGTCGCACTTGGCAGATATTTAACGAAAAAAAACGTGACCAACAGACAAACTAAAATGTTAGTTCCAATGTTTTTTTTTTTTAATATTGGTTCGAATTTATTAAAAATTATATAAAAATAGCTTTTTGCAGCATAGCTAATTTTCTTTAATAATATGAAAATCAACTTAAATCACAATAACCCTGAGCAAAAGTAGTGGTTACGCTTATTTGGTCAAATCTTGGCCAAGTGTGACCGTAGCTTAAAAGTGTTTTTCACTATTCCTTATTAAAAATACAGCACCATAAACGTTGTCAATGGATATATAGCAAGGAATACATATTTTGTATTTAATGATGTTAAAGTTCAGCGGAAATCTATTTGAAATCTCAACTCTTTTCTGTTTTCATGTGATTTTCGCTAATTTGAAACAATTAATTAAAAATGAGAATGTTGAACATTCTTTTAATTGTTGGTGTTATATATAAATGTTTCTATACGCATTGTGTGTAAGGAGTACCCTCTGACAAAATAGTCTATTTTGCAGAAAAATATAAATTGTTTGTTATTACCCGACTGCGCGACGCAAAGAAGGGTATTGTGTTTATCAGTCTATGTATGTATGTATGTGTGTTCCTTTGCGGCACTATATAAACCGAACGCGTTAACCGATTTTGATAATTCTTACGTCAATCGATTTGTCTTATTCCCGGGAGTGTCACTAAAGATATGAGAGTAGTCAAAATCCAATATGGCGTCCAACAGACGCCATTTTGTAAATACGAAAAAAATAAAAAGTCGCAAACACTATCAAAATGGGTATCATTCGACAGGTATTTGAAAATCATCTTTAGGTATCTCTTATGATTTTTAATTTCGAGTGACCATTTAGGATCTGTGACGGTTTAAAGTTGTTTTCTTATATTTTTTTGCGCAGTCGGGTTTTTTTTGATTTTTTAAATTTATTTCTTGTACAAATATTTTATAATTGGATGATAGTGCGAAGTATAACAATATAATAAAGGTTCTTAAAAATTTAATAAAAAGCAAAACGAAGTTAACCAAACTTATCCGGAAGATTTTTTCAATACAAAGTTTCTATAAAAACTTTCAAGTAACTTTAAGGTGGGTCCACATCTGAAAATGTTTGCGCCGAACGCGTTCTCGTTGTGGACGACCTTTTAAATATTTATCACACAAATATTTATTCATGAAAATGTTTATAAAGGGTTGTAGTGGACTGTTATATATGATGTTAATAGTTTTTTTAATAAATGTTCGAACATATAACGCATGTTTTTAGGTGTTAAGGTATTTTAAGATATTCTTGATGTCATAAAAATCGGTTAATTTAATCAAATTATTTTAAAGTCAGTAATTATTATCATTAGCAAGCTGTTCTTTAACTGTTTAATTGATATCTTTGCAGTTTTCATGCTAGCTTTGCTCTCTTTGGAAAAGAGAATTTTAACTTAAGGGACACTTTGCAGTTACAAAGAAATTAAACAAATTAAAAATTTAAAGGGAAAATGCACTTAAGCTTTAATTCCTTTTGCTGCATTTCCGCAATGGTACTTGAAAGGACTTTGAAACTTTGACAGATAGTCCAAATTATCGTAAATAATCGATTTTCGTAAAAAGCAATTTTCGAAATGCATGTCGCCTAAGCTCTTTTGGCGGTTATTGCACGATATAATATATTAAATAGTTTCTACAAATCTCAAAATAATTTTAGAATCACCAAATAATCGCATATGCATCACAAAATCGAAATACATATTACCAAAACATTGAAATATCAGCAAAACATAAACCCAGCACAGTGGTGCACTGTCAACATATTTTGTAAATAATTCATGTTAAAAAGGGCTGATGTAATATTAATTTTAAATCAGCAGGATGAAAATTTTGCTGGTAATGCAATGTTTGTCGGCTATATAAAAACTAAATAACAAGAAGTCGCACAACTGAGCACCACAGTGAGTTGTAGCAATGAACAAAGCAAATATATTCAGAAAGAATTGGGCATTACCGTGTCCCAAAAAAATTAGTTTTTGGTTTTTCATAACGCAAGACGCATCAAAATTTGCGTAATTGATCACAGATTACGAAAATAGCTTTTAAAATAAAATAAACCACCGTCATAAGGGTGCTACCAATTTTCAAAGTTTTCATTTTGATGGTCATATTGAACTATTCTTAACCCTTGAGCAAACACCCTTGTACTCACACAAACGAACTCCAGGGCCTGGCTGGGACTGTATGGAATTTTATAGCTACCGCAAGAAAATCAATAAAATGTACCCTTAGTTTGTTAAATAAACAATTTTTTATTATTATTTACAAAAAATTATTTCGTCATATAAAATGCAAAAGGGCCAATCTACATTTTTTTAATATTTTCGGAGGAGGCAGAGAAAGATCTGAATAAAAAGTAAGCTATTGCGATTAAAAATTGTTTTTCAGCATATTTTCATTAATTTGGATTTAATTAACGGTAATATTCAGAAAAAAATGTTTTGATAATCACAATAGTTTTTTTTATTTGTCGTGAAAATTTAAAAAAATGTAGATTGGCCCTTTTGCATTTTATATGACGATATGTTCGTGTAAGAAAAAACAACGAAATATTTCAAAAACAAGCAAATAACACATTTAAATATAGTAAAAATCGATTTATAACCTGTTTCACAATGTAGATAGAAAATCGAAGTGATCGAAAGAAAGCTAGTCGCTCGACTTCCAATCAATTTGGATACCTCTATGTCGATTCTTTTCATTCGAATCTAGTTGCGTATTCTACCGTAATCTTATAATGCGGTCTATAATAATTGTTCAGGTTTATATTTAGTAAGCTCCAAATATATATCTCGTGTTGGACCTGCTTTATCACACTGAGACCGGAATGACCTACTATGGCTATCACCAAATCGTATAACCACCAAGATATTTTAAAATTTCTTCTGAGGTAAGGTGTGTATTGTTTTGGGTTACTCCACCATAAATCAAGATACAAACCACTTAACTCTTGCATAGTAATTGGATTCCAAACTTGCTGTTTATCTGTATTACTTTTGTTGAAAATTTCATAAAAATGTTTAGCATGTTTCTGTGTTGCAAGCACTATAATTTCCTTTATGTCATTTGAAAAAAAAAATTTCTTGAATATTTCTAGCTCAATAATATCTTTAGTTGTAACTCCACTACTACACATTAATACTTTGAGCCATAAATCTTCTGAAACCTGGAGGCCAGTTATGGCAATTTGTTCCATCCTTTCGAATGAAAACCCATTGGAGTTGATTTTGGCATTCGTTTTTATTATTTTCATCACTCTTCTTCAATATTCGAAGATTCATCTTCTATATTATTATCTTCTTTTCCATGGGTCACATTGTCAATTGCCTCTGCCAGCCATTCAAAATAGTTAGGACAAGATATATATCTACTTCAGTACTAATTGTTGTTGTTAGTGTAACAGTTCTAATGTTGCAGAGAGTTCTTTCCAAGAAAACTTCCAATTTGTACACCTGTCACTGGGTTGAGAATCTTTGCCAGAGTGGGACTCGAGTCGCTCCGGAACGTAGATCCAATTGTCGTCAGAACGAGCATTCATTGTAATACACTGTTATTGTCAACTGCCAACACAAAACTGTATAACTAATTCATAAAATGTTGCAAGCAAAGGGATTTTGCTTTTTATATAGAAGCACAAAAATGACTATCACACTTTGCTTCCACACTCACTAACAGAAAGAAAATTTTATCAAAAATCTCCATTCTTCGAAACAAAACTAACAAAAGGGTTCTTATGTGTTGCGTGTGCTTTTTTATACATTTTGTTTTGGTTTTATGCACTACATTCTATATACAATAGTGCAGGGCCTAGCCAGGCCCTGCTGGTACAATCATGAATAAAAATTTCTTGGGAACTATTGCCACGCCCACAGACAAAAAATTTTGTTTCTCTCACTTTTTCCACAGAAAACACATTTATTGAGGAATTCATAAGAAATTGGGAGGGTTTGTCGATGCTATCTAGGAAAAAAAGTAAAAAAAAGTTCAAAAATGCCTGGCTAGGACCTGGTGTTCTCTTAAGGGTTAATTCACTGAACTAAGTATAAATTTATTTGTTCTTTGTTATTTTTATATGTTTGTCATACACGACATTTGGTGTTACAGTTTGGTACCCTTGTTTTTAATATCCCTACTAGTGATGTTACGAATATCGATTTTTAATATTCGCGAATACGAATACGAACATCTGAAACAACATTCTCCGAATACGAATACGAATATTCAATCTAAATAGTTAGTACCACTTAATATTTCAAATTTAATTGAAAAAAATCTACCCTTTGCGTCAATAACAATAAATTGAGAAAAACTGTCATTCCGATGACGGAATTTGAAATTATTAACTTAGCACCTGAATGCCTTTTTTTAATTTTTGGTGGAAAGTAAATAAGAGAAAATACGAGCTTCTTTTACTTATACCCAGGCAATATTTAGTGACACCAGCGGCGAGTGTTCCGAGCGCGCGAATGTTTAGTGGTGCGGAACTTATTTACACACCGCTCTATAGGCTTGATGGAGAAAAGACTTCAAAACTTTTATTTTTGAAGTTAAGCATTCCTCTACTGAGCTTTGAGTATTACTTTAACATGATTAATAAATTAATTTAACAGGGCTTTACTTTTTAAATACAATGTCGTTGTGAAATATATTTTGTTTCTTTTTTCTTTACTAAAAGAACATTATTGTTTTGCGTTATAGATAAATTTGTTTTAGTAAAAATTAATATTTTTTGTTTAATTTTCAGTATTTTTTATGTATTATTTTTCGGAACGTATTCACAAAATATTCGTGAAATAGTCGCTTGAATTTAGCGAATACGAATGCGAATATCATGAAAGAGGGGAATATTCGGCGATTCGAATACGAATACGAATATTAGTAACATCACTAATACCTACATATTGTATACATAAAGATATACAACCACTACTAGATAGTCCCTCAAGCAAGAGTAAAATCGCTGTGGTAAGTTATAATAATTACAATATTTATTTTTACTCTTTTAGTGCATATACACCAGAGCGAAATCTAGTACTTACGAGATTTTGAGCAAAATCTTGCTGCTTTTTACTAGATTTCCCATACAAAACGAAACCTACAAAGCCACTAGATTTTGACAAAATCTGCTAAAGTCTTAGTTATACAACCGTGGTTTTGCTCTTATAGTACTAAAAAATAGTACGCTGTTCCAGAATATATAATTTATATGGTGTGCGCAGTAGTTGTTTTGCATTTAACGGATCTTTTTTTCTATGCAGTTTGACATTTCAGAATAAAAAAGGTCAAGCAACTATCTCTGGTATGGAAACGAAATCTTGATAAAAAGCCTTGTGTAAACGTTGTAGATTTCGACATAGATTTCAATTGAAATTTACCAGATTTCGCTCTGGTGTAAATGTAGTATTTATAAATAAATTGCATGTTTTATTTACAAAATAAATTGCAAACTGAATTAGTCAAGTAGGCTTACGATAGTTCTATATCACCACGGAAATCCAATTACGCAAATTTTGAGGGGTCATGCGTTATGAAAAACCAAAAAAATTTTTTTTCGGAACATGCTATTGGGCATGAATAATATTCCAATGAACAACGGAAAAATTAACTTCAACTTAATTGTTCAACGTACACAGCATAAAGAAGTAGCGTCACTTTCAGAAGCCGACTTCCATCGCCAGTGCTCATGTGTATTTTGCTTATCATCACTTGTCAGGTGGCTCTATTGAATGTGATTTCAATTCTCATATAATGTGTTGGACCCATCTGACGGCCTAGGCCATCGCTGTGTAAATGTAAGTAGGAATTGTATACAAACTTTGGATGGGTCGCACCTACATTGTCATTGGTCTCATATCCAAGATGTATGTGATAGAAATTCCACTGGGTATAGTCAAAGTTTCATGTTAACATAAGCACTTATGTATGTCCATTTAAGTGATAGGAATCTGAAAACTTATTTTATACACAAACGCGTAAGTAAACACAAGATATTTGATTAAAATTTTCTATATTGAGTTTATGTTGATATAAGTTTTTATAAAAAAATTTTTATAACCGATAAGACATTTCACAAAACTTAACTTTATTTAAGATATTTTTCCGAAAATGGGAGTATTTGAAAAGGGATAGGATCCAAATGTGGATTGTACGAAGACGAACCAGAGCATGAACTTAATTCAATTTTGACTTAACTCGACTTAAGATGTTATAATATATTGCCACAGATATTTATGTGTGTATTACACACTCTTGTATAAATATTTTTTATTTGTATTTTCTCTTAAACAGCCAACTACAATATTTTTTATTATTATCCCTACAAAATATGACAACAAACTACAGATTTTATTCTTTGTGTTAATTAAACAATTGACCAGGAAATGACCCCAACTGCCAAAGTAATTAGCAGTAGAAAAAACACAAAACATAATTTACTACAACTGGAAGATATGACAATGGTAATCATATATAACTTTGACAATGAAAGAGCGGAAATAAACGCAATAAAGAAAAAAATATCAAACCCTTTTAATTAAAAAATTTCCTAAACGCATACTTAAAATATCGCAAGAAATTCATTTTAATATTAAAATTTCTATTCATTAAATTGAGCGAATAGTATGCACTAATGACCGGGCAAGTTTTACTTTTCTGATATATTTTTATATGAAAATGTACAAATGTCGATAGCATACGTCGAAAACTCTATTTAAACATAAGCTTGTAAGTTACTAATAAAGTTGGCAATTTCCAATTTCTTGTAAATAAAAAGTCTACTGCACGATCTCATTACCATTAATTATCATTACACTAAAAGTGTGTGCAGAAAGAAAGCATATGTCGATAATAGTTGTTTACATTGAACTAATTCAAGCAGACAAGATTTTTCACCTGAAAAATGCTTGCACACTTAACTGAACAATAACCAAAAAAATATTTCGGAAAAGTTTTCAAAAGTAACAACGCATAAGGCTATGTGTTTTTTTTTCAACGACAAAAAATTGCCACCACGCAATTGCAAGTCGATTTAGTTCATTAGAGCTGAACAATATTTAATGAATTAAGAAGTTACGTTGTTTTTAGAAAAAAATTTCGGAATGGGTCCATGTTATTGCAATATTTTTGGTCCATGTAAAAGAGCATATAAAATAATGTAATTTGGCATCAATAATTCAAAATCGACAAAAACGGACATCCGCGCTTATTCAAGAAAACCACAGATTTATCAACTAATATTCTTCTAAATAACTCAATGGCTTAATTGCTAAATTTTTTCTAAAAATTTTTATATATTTACATAAATTTACTTGAAAACACAGTGTTGCGTTTAAATTCTGATGAAAAGAAACAAGTTGCAAAAATGGGTAATTTCTCATCCTTTTTTGTCTCGAGAAAAATCATTATAGAACGCTGAAAAAGGAAATTTTCCTAACATCGCTTCCAATTCGGTGATTGGTAATCGAAAAAGAGAACTTCTTGCAATGACAAACATATGTAAAACTAATTAGGAATTATTCAAATTTGCACTACTTCCGGATCGCAAATTCATCATATTCATGACTCTTTGGAGTGCCTTTTTTGCTGGGAAAGAGGTTTAAAAAACAACAAATTTTTTTACAAAATAATATTAATGATATATAAAATTAATATTAATAAGATTAAAAAAAAATAATTGAATTTATTTCATGGTAAAATTAACAAAAAATAAATTATTTGTTAAAAATAAACTTAAATAAAATAAATTTAAAAAGTATCGTCGTATCGACAGTAAAATATCGCCGATACAGATGTATCGGAAAATCTGAAGTATCGCCGATATATCGGTATCGGTTACATCCCTAGTTATAATACTACAAAATACAAAAAAATTTGTTACATCAGTTAGTCGGTTAATCGACTGAAATTAGCCGGTTTAAAAGTTAATCGAAAATAGCCAATTTTAAAATAACCGGTCAGTTAATCGGGTAGTAATTAATCGCTTAGCCAATTAACGGTTAACCGAATGAATACCCTAATACTTATACAAAGTATTTCTTGTTCTGATATAGTGATTACACGACACCTTAAACTTAATTCATCTTGCATGTAGTTTTCTAATCAAGCAATAATTTTTTTTCGTAGACGGGGTTATTAAAAATGGCATGACTTCATTTTCATGGAATTTTTTTATTTTGCACGAATTAAAAAAAACTTTTTATGCACATTTTAGTGTTTAAACGTTAAAAACTTTATTGATATTAACGAAAAACAGGAATATAATGCAAATTTCGTATATGATTCAAAATAAATTTCGCTGTCACTTACTACATTTTATACAGATGTCAAATAAAGTGCATATATTTAGAAATACCATGTACTTTTAATATCCCGTTTTCACGGGAAAATCTCAAAAAATTTCCTGGGAATATTAGATAATCTTTTCCCGGGAATTCAGGAATCCTAAACCCTACTTACGAACAAAATAAGCCATCAATGATACAAATCGATAAACAAATGTTGAATTTATTCACAATTAAGTGAAGGAACTCAATAGACAAAAATTGCGATTTTCATACAACACACATACACACCCACACAAATTAAAATTTTACTGTTGTATGGAAATTGTGATTTTTATCAATTAAGTTCCTTTGTCTAATTGTGAATAAAATCTTCATTTGTGCATCGATTGTTATGATTTATGTCTTATTTTGTTCGAAAGACACCTACCTGTGCACACACACATATATATATATATATATATATATATATATATATATATATATATAAACATTTTAGTTTTTGTAGTTTTAAATTTTTTATAAGTTTTTAGAAAATTGTTTTTTTTTTACTTTTCATAAAAAGACACAATTTTTCGATACCAATTTGAGAATAACTAAGAAGCCACCGATTTGTTCACCTAATTGTATTGAAATAGTTTGAAGGTAATGCTTTGTTGGTCGAAGTCGGACATACTGTTCCCGAGCTAAGGAGAATTATACTGGTGTACCTAGTGGAAATATTAGATACGCCCATAAAAAAGTCTGTAAGGTTTTTGTTGTGAAATTATTTTTCATACAAATCCTTGGACGTATCTATAAAATGGAGGGTGGTGTTGGCTGAAGGGCTTATTGCGTTGACCACCAATCCTGACGTCTTCAGTTCGAGACTAGTTTCCGGCAAGCCATCACCATTATGAATTTTTCTCATGTGCATTCGTGTGTCATTGTGTTGATTGTTGTTGTACTGTGAAAGTGATGAAGACGTAGCACTGATCACTTAGCAGTACCAGCAGTGATTACTACTGAAATATACTAATTCACATCAGAGTACCCTCCTTCGTCGGTATAGTAGCAGAATCGTTGGCGATGTAAAAGAACTAATGTAATGGCTACATAGCAAAAAATAATAAAAATGTATGCGTCTACTTGACACCAGAGGCGCTGCAAAACTGCTCTACAAAATATAACGAAAGTCTCGCATAGCAAAGTTGTAAATGAATTAAGCTTTCTATCTCTCTCACTTCACCACCTCTTCTCTCTCTCTCTACTATACCTTTCCCAATGAAAGTAACACATTAATTAATTAACTACTAGGGATCAATTGCCCCACTGCTACTTCTATTTAAAAAAAAATTAAATTATAGCTTAATAAATATTCTTTTGCTCTAATTTAACTTAGGGAAATTATAGAGTTTTTGATTAACAATTTGATGAAAACCAATAATACAATTATAAACGATTTAATTAAAAATCTTGATTTAAATAGAGATGAATTCAAGTTTTAAATACACTTATATTATGCATCAAAGTAGGAATATGTACTTCTAGGAATATTTTTTTTTAAAATGCAGTACAAAAACAGAAACAAAGGAATTTTGACATACATAAACTTTTTTGTGAAATGTGCAGTGCTGAACTGTTCTGAGATGAGTATGATGATGACTTGACAATAGAAGAAATTATTGATACTAATTCAGTCTTCTAACAGAATTAACCCAAACTATTAAAATAGATATTTATGAATATTTCTTCTGTCTGAATTGTTGTTTGTTATGCTATTGTTTATTTTTAATATGTAATAATATCGCAAAATACTAAATAATTTAAATATATGTCTTTCCTTACTGCAGTTAATTGATTTTTGGAAATTTTATTTTTAATGTAAATTAACGAATTAAATCAAAACTTCCGTTAATTAATCCAGCGATTAACCGATTAAAAGAGAAAGCCGATTAATTGTTTGTCTGTGGTTATGGAAGGCCTACACCGGACCGGGCTTAAAAGTTGTTGGGTGGATAGAAGTTAAAAATAAACAGATTAAAAAAAATAGAAGGATACACCCATTTTCGAAAACACGATTTGAAATTTAAAGCCAAAAATCAAAAAAACGTGGAATATATATTTTTAAATTTTTTTCTGTAAAAATATTTAAAAAAATTAAAAAAAAATTCCAATTTGAACCATTACAAGGAAAGTTGAGAGCAAAAAACTAAAAAGGTGATATAATTAAAAATTTAATATTAAAATTTACCAGGAAGGCTCTTTTAATGGTTGTTAAAATACATCACAAAATTGGGGAAATAAAAAACTATTAAAACCATCTGGCGTGCAATGCCCCATATGTATATTGCTTTTAATATAAAGAGTTGCTATTTAGGTCGAACTTAAGCGCCATTTTAAAACCTTAATTGTTCTATTTTCTGTTACACATTTTTGTTACACATGTATGTAAATAAATATAAAAATGTATAGTGTATGTAAATATGCACTTATGTAGATATGTACTAGGGTATTCATTCGGCTAACCGTTAATCGGTTAATCGGTTAATTACGACCTGATTAACTGATCGGTTAATTTAAAATTGGCTATTTTCGATTAACGGTTAAACCGATTAATTTCAGTCGACTATCCGATTAATCGATGTAACAAAATATTTCAAAATTTGTGTTATAACATATTTTTTTGTGTTTAATTATTTGATTCGTCTCATATACAAAAGGTATTAATGTGTTTAGAAATTATTGTTCATACAAACAAAGAAGTGTGCTCAGTGATGTTAGCTTAAGTAAAACTTTAAAACCTCTGGCCCTGGCTATAAAAGAGCTTAGTAAAGACCTTGCTACTCTAATTGAACTTGAAGTATTAAGTTCTTGTTTAATAGTTTAATAAAAGCCATTTGCCAACGATTTAATTAAAATCTAAGGATTAGATTTAATGAGAGACGAATTCAATTACTTTATACCTCCACTCAGGAATATTTCCTTCTATCAAAAGTGTTTTAAAGTACAGTACAAAAACGGAAACTAAGGAATTCGGAAATAAACTTTTTTACAGAATGTTCGGTGCAGAGCTCTGCCAGTATGAGTCAGATGATCACCTGACAACAGAAGAACTTATCGATATTAATACTAGAAGTCTATTAACAGAATTAACCGAAACAATTAGAAGTGTTAAGAATTTGAAAAAATCAAAACCGGACATAATGGAAGATTTTATATGTTTAGACAAATCCAGAAAGATGATTGAAAAACTATATATTTTATATTATAGTCTGCTTTCGATTTCTTCCACATCTACGATATGTGAAAGAATTTTTTCCAAGTCAAGTTATATCAAAACTAAAAAAATTAACTGCCTAAGCCCTAAACATTTAAACGAAATT
Source organism: Panzeria rudis (assembly GCA_956483635.1). Taxonomy (NCBI): domain Eukaryota; kingdom Metazoa; phylum Arthropoda; class Insecta; order Diptera; family Tachinidae; genus Panzeria; species Panzeria rudis. The sequence goes on from OY101447.1 coordinate 62,327,381, forward strand.
ATTTTTCTGAACGATTGTTTTAGAAGAGCTCCTTATTGAAATAACTAATAAAACGATCCCACAAACTTGTTAATTTTTGAATAGGGATGTGCGATTAATCGATTATTCAAATTTTTGATTAATCAAAATTGTGATTAACCAATTAATCGATTAATCAAGAATCTCAATTAATCAAAATGCTGATTAATCAAATAATTTTAAATTTGATTATCCGAAATGAGGATTATTTGATTAATCATGATTTTGAATAAATTAAATTTTGAACAATTGAATAATTTGTGTTTTTAATTTTGGTGTTGATTTTTTTTATTTTATGCCTTTATTTTTTTAGTTTTTTGTATTTCTTTCGTTTTGTATTTGTATGTGTTAAGTTCATTTTGTTTGAAATATTGTTTTTTATTATTTTGAATAAAATTATTCAAATTTGAATAATCAAAACTAAAATTATTTGATTAATTAGCATTTTGATTAATCAGAATTCTTGATTAAACAATTAATTGATTAATCGGAATTTTGATTAATCAAAAATTTTTATTAATCGATTAATCGCGCTTCCCTATTTTTTAATTAATACATATTTTTGATTTTTTGTTTTGCTTCATTTAGTTCAAGAATTGTTATGTTTGTTATGTTTTTGGTTTTTTACTAATAAACTCAAAATAATATATAATTTATGAAAATTTGTTTGTTGAAATTACTTGATTTATGAAAAAACTATTAATCGGTTAACTGATTAATACCCAAAACAATCGATTAATTAATCGAGCGATTATCCGATTAAAGCAAAAGATCGATTAAATGAATTCACTATTATGTACATATCGTCATATAAAATGTAAAAGGGCCTATCATCATTTTCAAACAAAAATTCAGGATAGATAAAAAACTTAATAAAAAGCAAACTATGGCGATTACAAAAACTGTTTTTTTTCACGACAAAATCATTAATTCAGACTTTTTTAATGATATTCCGCAGAAAAAATCGTTTTTATAATCACAATAGTTGGCTTTTTATTAAATTTTTCTTATTCCTAACAAAATTTTAAAAATGATGGGCCTACCATTTTACATTTTATATGGCGATATGTAAGTATGTATGTAAAATCAACATATTGCATTGACTGTTAATGGACGTATAACACTTTTTCATTTCAATTGACAACTTTGTTTTTGTACTTATTGTGTTCCTTTTTTGTTGTTGTTAACATTGTCGAGATTTTTTTCTGCTGTTGAGAGTTGTCTCTTCGGTTGTCTAAGCGAAGATAAAAAAAATTTTAAATTATTGACAAATTCTGTTGGAAAACCAATTGAAATGTTTACAAGATGACATTGAATATATTTTGAAAGTGAGAAAGCTAAATATTTTTGCACAACTGACATTGAGTTGTTCATTGCCTGAAGTAGTTACCAAGTTTTGTTTATATTCTTGGGCAAGGAAGTACTTTAGAAGCTCTTCCGGAATCGGATATACATACATATTTATATGAGTATGTACTTTTCTTTCTAATATTTTAGATAAATTAAAGTCAGTCTTGAAGTTAAGAGCAAATTTACTTTTGCGACGGTGCACATAAGGGCAAAATGATGTGGTAAAATGAGCGTTATATATGTATGTACATTAAACCGACTCAACTTGTATGAAGTTGAAATATGTGTTTTTGTTACCCCTTTCAAATTAAAGACCGGTCTTTTTCATGAGGAGTCCTAAAACATTTGAGGGGTATTTTCTGCCAAGACAACATATAAAAAAATTACATCGTTTGAAAGATTTTTTCAAGGTGCATCCAATGGTGCATTAAACTTTACCATTCATACCATCAAACGATGTAATTTTTTTCATATGTTGTTTTGAGAGAAAATACCAAAACATGCAAAAAAATACAAAAATAGACCTCGTTTAGACACGGTCCAGCTCACGGGCGGTCATCGCTGGAGCCCTCTAATGTTTTGGGAAACCTCATTCTTCAATATGAGAGGGGTAACAAAATTTTTTTTTCGGTGAGTCGGCTTAATGTACATACATCATTTTAAAGAGAATAGCTTTTGCATTGAATTTATGTAAAAATATGCTAAAATTTCTTTGCACTAAAACAGAAAATAAGTAGATAAAATTCATTAAAAGTTTATTGGTACTTATTAGGGGGGACACTAAAAGAGGTATAGTATTGGGATTATATGTTTGCAAATAAATAAAAAATAAACAAGTATACAAAGTTAAAATATTTTTATTAAAAAATTAAAAAGTTTTTTCAGAAACAAGAACGTGTTATTTGCAAAAAATATAACGCATGAACTATTCTAGGTGTAGTTTTATATTTCCTGCTACTTTTGTCCTGCATTAAATTTTCGAGCAAGATTTTATAATAGATTCGAGCTCAAAAGATTTAATTTTAACAATATGTGAAGTGTTTTTTGTGGTGACAGTGGGTTGGTTGGTTTATAACTTTTTGAATATGCACCTTTCTTAATATGTATGTCAAAAATTACATTTTAAAATACGTGTATCTCCTAAAATAATAAATATAATTTAATAAGAATTAGAGCCATTATTATAACTTTCCGTAAAAATGCACGTTAGTAATAGATAACTTTAGCTAGAGTGAGGGGTAAAGTTACTTTTAACAATTTTCGTTATCACAACCTCCCTATAAAATAAAATTAGTATTTTTGATAATATGGCAGTACCAGAACAAAAACCAATTACTTTTAACAAGGTAAATTGCATAGTGGCAACGATGTGCTTTTATTTGCTATTTATTTACTTGCTGCAAACAAACATGCATCTAACTTTTTTTATTTTTGCTTTTATTTTACTTTTTGATTTACTTTTTGATATTTTAAATAGCCAAATTATAAATAAATTATATTTCTAATATAAACTAGAAAATATGGAAGCTTCAAGTTCATAAACCATACGTTAAAAGTCGAAGGTAAGATGGAGTTTCCTTTAGATTATCGGTCACTTAGCTTAAGTATACTCATAATAATGAAAAACGAATTATCTATCTGTCCGATAACATTTTAACTTTAGCTATTGGCAAGTTGTAATAATGGCCCTAAATCTAGTAATTTTTGGTATAACTAGCTTTAAATGTACGTAAATAGTTGTAATAGTTAGCTGTTAGATTAGAAAAAATAAACGAATCCTACATTAGAAGACCATTTGGTCCATACTACATATTTTATAAAAAGTAAAATATTTAACCAATATTTTGTATCTAATTTGATTGATTACCTCATTAACACAATTTATAAATATTATTATGGATCGTGCTATATGGAATTTTTGAACCCATATCGTAAACACAATAGAAGTTATACCAAGTCAAGTTATTTTTACAAGGTGATGTTGATTCTCCAGTGGTTTTTGTATTGTTGTAATTGTTGTCGCCGCGTTGTTGTATTTTGACCGATATTGACAAAGGCCCCTAGAGAAATTTTTCTAGTTACGCGTATGACGAAGGCACATTACGACCATATATTATTCTACTTATTCTTGCAAACGTGTATGTGTATGTAAAATAAAGGCGTTCATAGATTATTTGACGCATCTTTTGGTCTTTTCATCGTCTTATAACACCAAAACTTGTAAAGTATGGCTTGAAATTTATGTTACCATATCTTGGAAAAGGTGAAAATACAAAGCCTGAACCATACCTAGGACAACGCGTTGTATCTGACTGACGAAAACTTGTTTTCCACTTTTGATTTGGTAAGAAAATTACATGAAAGGGAACTTATAAAGTATGTAGGAACTGGGGCCCATTTCTCAAAACTACAAGTTATAAATCTACAAGTAAATTACATACTAAACAACAACACTCTTACAAAATTTATTGTTGTGTTATGGGTATTTTATTTGTTGATTTGTAACTTGTAATTTTGAGAAATCGGCCCCAGAACGTAAAAATAAAACTTAGTGAATATAAAAAAGCTCCCATTGTATAAGTCTACATTTGCTTTCTATGACATTGCGACATTGGTATCATACATCCGTCCCAAAAGAAAGTAGTAATTGCATAGAGCAGCTGAACTTGATGGGAGTGAGTCGAAGGAAATGCCAGAGGTTCCTTCTAATTACAATTCGACAAGAAGTAAATATGTATATCGACCCATAATTATATATTGTTGTTCTTCGATAGCTTCTTGTATTTCTGTTCTCATAGGAGCCGTAGACTCTGCTGACAAAATGATTGGCTCCTACACCATAAAACATGAAACAATCGATGGTAAATATGCTAGCCACATCCGCTTGGAATGCATATATACTTTTTTCTGAGATCAGAATACCATCAACTATTTTGTTTTCATTCAAATAAAAATTTACACTGGACCAAATGGTCCCTAATCCAAGATACGTAAATTCTAGTTTTTCTAAGTTCGGCTTTATGACAGACACTTGAAACTATGGATATAATGTTTTTAATATAATAAATCACGTGAGCCGAAACCTCAAAGCAATATGTAACACCGTCTAAAAGTTATGAGTATAACGAGGAAAATATTGGACCAAATGGGCTTAATCTAACAGCAGGGTTAAATCGGTTTACCTTTTGTTATCAGCTTTAAACTTAACACTATAATTTTGAACGCATTCTAAGCGAAGCGTTGAGGTGGGTACTACTCTCACTTCATGCGAAACTAATGATTTTTCAAACTTAAAATGGCTCTATTATTATCATATATTGCACTTGTAAAAAAATTTTTTATATTTATTTGGTTAAAAATTTTACGTTGTGCCAATAAAAGATAAGTGTCAAACAAATCTTTCAAATGATAAAAACAAATTTTTAAAAATTTTAAATTTAAAAATTGGATTGTTGCCAAGAACGCAGGCCCCATATACCCTATGTGCGGTTTTTAATATTTGATATTGATTGATTTGGTACTGAGTGAAAGAAATTCACAAAAATTCTGGAAATTATTGAATACAAAACGAAGAATTTTGGGTTTTAAAACAAATTTTTAAGTAAAAAGCAAATACTTTTTTATTCATACTACCCATTATCTTATATTTAAAGTATAGGACTGACTGCCTTTTCTTTACAAGGCAAGTAAATTGAAATTGATTTTCAAAATTTTGTGTGTTTCTATTTTAACAAGTCGCACAGAGGGAAAAACAGTCAATCCAGCGGCAGAAATATATGAAAAATAAATGATCGAATTTGGAAAAAATTTAGACGCAGTTTCAAGGCGGACAAATCAGTTTATTCAAAAATTAAATTTTTTTTATCACTTGGTTCGGAAAATATGGCTTTTTGTAAACATTGAGAAAAAATTAGGTTGTACCTCTTTATTGATTTTTATATAAAATTTGTTGGCGTATTGAATCGCTAATTATGTACGTTTTCGGACAAAGTAACTTTTTAAAAAGTTGTATCAGCTATTTTAAATTGTTTTACTTTATATATATTTGCTATTTTCTTAATTTTCTTCTTAATTTTCTTCTTAATTTTCTTAATTTTCTAAATCTTTTTAGAGATACGAAAAAAATATTCCCAAGATTCCTTGAAAATTTAGTGAAATCTTAATGCAGATATTATAGAGTAAAATTGTTCTAAAAATTAACTGCGGAGACTTGCGTATGCGACTTTAACATCAGTTTTTCTATGCACCTTTTTAAAATGTTCCTACTTGTTTGTACTTCTATATGATTTTGTTGTAATTTGCTTCCGAAACTACTACATAGTTATTTAATTAAGATACCAAGGAAGTAGTAGTTTTCAATTTTAAGATAAATTTTTAATGTATTTTGAAACTCGAATGCACTTCGAAATTAATTTTTTAAAGCACTTTGAAGTTTTAAAATTGATCGCAGATAGCAACATATAGCGCCTACCGTGTTAAAAATAGCTAATTTATTTACATACCTTATAGTCTACATCGTTTGCAGGCAAACGTTTTTTGTGGATCAGACTATTAGTTTGGAAGATAGTTATAAGCTTTCCGGCGAGTAAAGCGTTTTATCAGTAAAATTAGTCTCATATAACAAAATATAGCATCCTCCGTGCTAAAAACAGCAGTCTAATTTTTATAGAATTTATAGCCTACAACCTTTATATAAATTTTTTTGGATCAAATTATTAGTTTTTCGAAAACTTAAGAATTATATTAGTAAAAGAGGTGACTAATTTTCTACGAACATTAAAGCCTACATTCTGCCTATAATTCATCAGTGCTAAAAATAGCAGTCTAATTTTTACAAAATTTGTAGCCTACATCCTTGACTATAATAACTCATCTATATATATTTGTAGACATACTATTAGTTAGGAAGATATGGGTTTTCCGAAGACGTAAGAATTTTATTGGTAAAATTGCTCTTATATGACAACATATAGCGCCCACTGTGCTAAAAATAGCACATTTATTTTGCAGACCTTATAGCCTAGAGTCTTTCCAGGCATACATTTTTTGTGGATCAGACTATTAATTTGGAAGATATAAGGTGTTCGATGACTAAAGAATTTTATCGGTAAAATTGGTTTTATATAACAAGATATAGCGCCAACTGCATTAAAACCAGCTACCTAACTTTTAACATACGTTACAGCCTACATGCTTCCCTATAATTCGTCCATACATTTTTGTGGATCAAACTATTCGCTTGGAAGATATGATTTTTTCGCCTCTAGATTGCCCTTTTCCCCAGTGTGGGATGGCGCAAAAAGTTTCGTAAGTTTCTCATACACTTTTCATATATTTTTTAATGCAAACAATAATATCCTGCCGAAAAAAGTAATTTATTTTCTGTTTCCACAATGCAAACAGGCGACTTGAGTAAAAAATTTATATGAAAATCACTCAAAAAACTGAGTGCTTTTTATATAAATTTTAGACAAGCAGTGCTTGTTTGCATTGTGCAAACAACACATAAGCTATGAGTTTTTAGACGGCCTGTATGGGGTTGAACTTAAAGATATTTAGTTCATCTGACTTAAGTAAAAAGCCCTTTGAACAAGACTAGAATATATTGAATTTCCTAACCAAATGAAAGCTTTTAGCGTACCTCAGCTGGATCTTAAGCTGAAAGAATACAGGGTGCCTTAGCCGAATTAATTAAAGTAAAAGGAGATTCAGTCCAGTTGATTGTAACTGTCGCAATGAAGTATAAGCGGGCAAGAGTTCTGATGATGAAATAGTGGTTGCCCCCGAAACATCATGATGGCAGTTCAACCTTCCGTACAATCAAAAACTTTATTTTTCCTTTCAATTGTTACAAGCTTGACATATTCTTAAATTCAGTGATCCTTAGCCAGAAGAATTAAATTGAAATTTATTAACTTAAACAATTTTTATATGTTGTAGGTTAACCATGTATAGCTTCATATATGGCCGCATTTTATTGGTGCTTTACCAAATCATCAGGAGGCTTCAACTAAATAATTTTTGAAAGTTTGTGCATAAGGTAAGAGGTTTGAAGCTTTGCAAAAAATATGGTTGCAGTCTACTGCTGATTTGGTAAAGCACCAATAAAATGTAAGCAAATAGACATGCTAACCCGAAACAAACAAAAATTTTTTTAAAATAAAAAGATCTCAGCTGATAAATTTATTAATTTATGTAATTTAATAACTTTATATCATAGGAACCTGTCACTTTTACATGGTACTGTCGATCAGATAACATAATTAATATACTTAATAAGAGGGACTGAAACCGAACCTTAACCCAAACGGGTTCAGGTTCGCTGTTTATAAAGACTTTGAACCCGAACCCGTTGATCCCAAAAATTCAGCAAGATTCGGGTTCAAAAATATAAAAAATAGAGAAATATTTAATAGAAGAATAATAACAACATTACATTTCTTGCATGAAAAAAAATTAAAACCAAAATCAAAAATAAAATAACGACCAAGGCAAATTCATACCAGGTGACAGCACCCCGACAGCTGACTATATTTTGCAATTTTTAAAAGTGTCGAATGGTTGCCAAAATTTTTGTTATTTCTTGTTCTGGGTATTTCTAATAATTTCTAATTTGAAGTATATTTTCTTATGTCAATGCGGTACGTACGTTACAAAGTTGAAAAAGGTGTTTTTTAAACCTAAATAAGTTAAATTTAATTAAATAAAAAAAGGAATTATTCGGGTATGTTCTGTATTCATGTGGAATTAAAATGTGCAGAATTATCAAAGCATTGTTATTGCAAATTAATATTTACAACAACAATGCTTTGATAATTCCGGATATTTTAATTTCACATGAAATACAGAACGTACCCGGAAAGAATAAACGTGAATGTAAAATTTATTTATATATTATATTATTAAACAAAATAATTGCGCGTGTTTAAATTTTTGGTTTTAAGCCCGAAACTGAACCCTGAACCGAACCCGAACCTGAACTTTTTATTTTGATTAACCCGAAGCCGAACCTGAACCCATTTTTTCATGGTTTCAGTCCCTGCTTAATAATACACTCAAAATATTCTGTACGTGAAATTAACTGATATTGTAATATTAAGTAAATTAAAATTCAATTAAAACCGGTATACTTATTTTTCATTTAAGTTTAACAAAAAGTTTATTAAACTATAAATATTAAACAATTATGGGCTTAAAACCGTAAGAAATTAATGAATCTTTCTTTGTTTGGATTAATTTAACTGTCACAGAAACCAATTGCAGCTTCAGTAAAAAAAAAAGATTTTCCTTGTTTCTGCTATTTTTACTGTTAAATAATCAAACCCAAGTTCTGTAAAAATAAATGATATATGCTTTATTTTTATATGTAAAGACCTATTATTTCTTACCTTTAATTATCATTTTATTAATTTTATATTTTTACTCACTGCTTGTTATATTAATTTTCACTGCGAATCGAACAAAGCTCCTTCAGGTTTGAAATCCAACGCAGCAACCAGTCGGCTAAAGCATAGTATGTAAGCCAGCAAGCAGCACGAAGTTGACATAAACTTCTTCATATATGTGCATTTAACATTAAAAAAACACACACACATTAAAATGAACGTGCGACCTTCCGGTTAATTGTCTAACGTACATCACTAGTAGAGTTTTTCTTTTCCCGGACTTTTTCAATTCCCGGGAAAGTGGGATTTATTTTTCAATTTCCCGGGAATTCCCGGGAATTGCCGCCCAGAACAAAACGATACAAAATAGCATTTCACTTAATTTATTTGAACAAAAACAAATACCAAGTCACGAGATCTGTTAAATAAGGTTATGGATGCATTAAACGTAAGTAAAAAAGTTATAAAATTTGAGGTCTTTAGCCGTGCCGTATGGTTTTTAATTTAAATTAAAAAATTTTATTGTTTATTGTATAACTTCTGATTAGTAGGAACCCGAAGTAAAAAAATTTACTAATTTCATACTTTTTTATAATTTCCGTAGCTTCTTAAGTAGAAAAGATATTGCAATGATTTATGATTTATTTCATGACACTAAAGAGCATTTCATACTGCTAAGCAAAACTGAATTGAAATAATAAAGTGGCGGAAAAGTGACCACATGAACATTAATTTTTTTTTTGTTTGTATCGATTTTTAATTGAACCCTGTGTGAACCTGTTGTACATAAAGCTTTGATTTTTTTTATGCAAAAATTTATAATTTTGCAAGAATTCGATATTTTGAACTTCAAAAAACTCATTTGTGGCTTAAAATAACAATCTGATATTTTCAGAAAATATAGACCAGCCGCCTTATTCCGTAATTCGCTAAAGCTAAAGCTAAATCTTGATAGCTAAAATGCTGAACAAATACAAAATTAAACATTTTTGGCGATGATATAAAACACTAAAATTGCGGTGGATTAAATTTTAAAGACATTCCATAATTTAGCAATACACGTTGCAAAATTGTATTCGTAGAGAAAAATTGATAGATCGACCGTATAGATTTTTAGCGAAACAGATTTAGCTTTAGCGAGTTACAGAATAGGTGGCTGTACTTCTGTATTATGCCCACTTTCGCTATGTCCACTTAGTGACAAACTGTTATTTTCATTTCTTCACAAAATATGTTTTTTGAGTGCTGCTCTTAGAAAAATATGAAAAAAATGGAGACAAATAAAATGTGCTCAAAACTAAAAATTTTTTCTTTTATTTACATATTTTTCTAAATAAAAGCAGCACTAAAAATGTGGGCTTACAAAGAAGAAAAGTTATCATAATAATATTTAAAAAATCCCAGGAATTCCCGCACAATTTTCCCGGGATTTATTTCCCGAAAAATGTGTGGGATCCCGGGAATTTTTTTCCCGGGAAATCCCGAATGAAAAACACTAAACACTACTGATTTGATTTTAAATGTGTATCCATATACTTTAAATTACAATTTCAGCTAATATTACCTGTTAGCTTGGGAAAAATGTTACCTAGCTTACAGGTTTCCTAGAAATGAGATGGTATTGTACCTGTGAAGAGCTTGGTCTTTATATTGATCTCAGTACTTTTTACCGCCGAAATTTTTGGATAGGAACTTGGCCTTATTTTCTCATTTATGTTTTTATGCGTATAAATTATTACCGGAAATAGTAAATTTTTACTCCATCGCACAGTATTTGACGCCAAATTTTTGGGCAATCGAGCAAAAATTTTTCCAGTGGCATGATTATAAATCGAACTTTGGCCCCACTTTTGCAGCAATCGTTTGTCAGAAATAATGGGAGCTATACATTAGGGTGATGACTTTTTGCATTTTTTGGAAATATGCAAGCTCTAATTCCAAAATCGTGTAAGACGCGGAAAAATAGTAAGAACTGCGACCTCACTTTTTCGCGATGGCGAAAAAGTTTACGCACCAAATGCATTGAAGTTTTGTATATACGTTTTTTTATTAGAGAAGACATATTTTAAAGTTATTTTTTTACTCAAAATGTTGGGTAACGATTTTGTAAGTACGATTATATAAGAAAAACACAAAAATTAAGTTAGTTCGAGTAAAATATCCGTAAATTAATAAAAATCCGGAAATTAATAAAAAAAATTGTGAATATAAGACTTCAATGCATTTGCTGCGTGAACTGTTTGCAGAATAGCGAAAAGGTCAAATCGCTGTTTTTACTTATTTTCCATCCCCTAAACGATTTTGGAACAGGAGGATGTCGCCAAAAAGTACTCATCACTCTACTATACATGCTTGTTTCTTGGCGATAAGATGTTTTCCAAATAATTCATAAATTTTAAAAAACATAAATGCTAGCATACAAGTAAGATTCATCGAAAAGTGCTGTATTGAATACACAATTTACAATTGATTTAATTATAACATTAGTGACATCATAATTGCGGAATGAAAATATTTCAAAAATCCTCTGATAAATTACCGTCACTAGTATACCAACTATTTTGTTTTAAACTTTATCCAATCCTTTCAATTAACTTGAAAATTATTTAGTTGCACGTTCTTTTTTTTCTAAAAATGTTTTCTGCTTGGCTCTGTGTTCTGGATTCTATATTTTGTGTCAGCCGCAATGTCAGCAATTGCTGTTGACAGAGACAATGTTTTTTCGCTGCTGCTGTAGCCGTTGTTCTTACCTTCACCATGTCTTTCAGTTGTTACTCAACACTTTTGTTGCAACAGCATTCAATTTCGCAACCACCAGCAACACTAGACAACGTTGTAAGTGGCAACTGTAACATACAGAGTCAACACTACCAATCACCTTAATTAAACATTAGCTGCAATAACAGCACCAACAACAAAAGCCATTGCAAATAGTCTTTCTAAAAATTGTTATTGCATTCATTGTAAGGCCTAAAATTGCAGCAGTAATTGTGGCAAGGAATTGTTGCCGTAGATTATTGGCCTTTTAATGGTCTCAAAACTATTGGCTTAGACCACCATGTCATTGATTTCTATTAAAACCAAAATGAACTGCAAAACAACAACAAAAATTAAATCAAGAGACGTAACAGACTAAAAATCTTTTGCAGTTTGATCTTTCTTGATTTTTATTTCTTGTCTGCTTTTTATTTTTCAAGATAAAATCCATACCATAATTGCTGTAGCTAAGTGCCAGTTTAAAGAAATAAATAAAGTCTCATCAAATTTTATAGACATCAATTGTGAACTACAAGTGATTTAAAAAAACGAGGATCCGTAAATTAAGATACGAAAATAATATTAAATAAGATTTTTTTATTAAAAAAGTACAAACTAAATATATATTTTTTTAACTACTACTACGACTAAAAAAGTGTAGGAAAGAAAGATCAACATCATTGTTGGGATATGTGGTACAATTGCACCAATTTTGGACCAATCGAAAATTGAGTGGTGCTATGTTGCATTCAATAATTTTTTTGTATAATGGGGCTATTCACATATTACGTAACGCTATTTCCGGAATTTTTATACTACGCAACTTTGTATACAATAAATGCTTTAATCGCCGGTTTTTGTAGTGAGTTATTCTGAAATTTTGTTGCAAAGTAGCCACATAAAGTTCTGTTTTCTTGGGATATTTCGGTACTCATTGTGAATAAGTACGAAATTAGCCCTTATAAACATTTTAAGTTTTACATTAAGCTCACACGACGATACACATATATTTTTTGTGCCCTTTACCAAAATCTGTCATTAGATCCATGTTATTTTTTTGTATTGTACAGTGTAATTATTATACACTCAAGTGCGGTTTTCACAATACTGGCAATTGATTTGAGTAGAACATTTCTATTAAAAGCACTCACTTTTTAGAGTGATTACTGTAAAAAATTTTTAAGCAACTCAGTTGTTTGTACACAGAAAAAATTATCACCAAAAAATTTTCAAACAAATGTTTGTCTAAAAATAAATTTCATTTTGAGTTAATGTTCTTTACATAATCAATGAATTGTTTGTTTGACTCTTATTTATGACGCAAACACCAAAAACAACAAGAAGAACTGTGTAGTAAAAAACAACCCCAATGACGACATACGCACAAATAACAACAACAACAACGATGATAGCAAAAGGAATGCGATTGTATCAAGTTTATTTACTGAATATTTTCGAGTAAATCAATTCGTTAATGTCGTTGCATTAATTCTCATTAATTTTTTTAGTCTTTGGATAAACAGAGGGAAATTTCATAAATGCTTAATGGATGATGACCCAGACAAAAATTTTGTTTGATATATTACAAAAAATCCAGTTACATTTTTTTTAAATTTAGTAAATTGTGTTATTTACAAATTGTAAATATTTTTAGACAAATTGTTTTATAGATATAAAAAATTTTTTCGCTGAAAAAAAACACGTTTTTTCAATGAAATTCTTGACATATCTTTGTCTATATTTACAAATTTGTTTGTAGGTCCGTTCCTAGACAAAATATTTACTACTTCATTGAATTCCTTTACAGGAAATGAAATTTAGTTTTTTCTGTGTATGGTGGAAACAGCACTTCAAATTATTAAAGTGTACTCCATCATATATGTTTTAATATACACTAAGTATTCTGATTGCCTGATATAATACCAAACAAAATGTATGCAAATATATACATATATTAAAAATATAGGAATAAGCTACTGAGTAAATTCTAAAAATTAATAGAATATAGAACATCTCATTCTCATCAATGAAGGGCCGGATTCAGTAAAACTAAATCAAACGTTTGCTCCAAAAATTTGTATGATGACAGCGTTTATCATAAAAATTTTTAACAAAATGTTTTTGCTCGTGTTAGTGAACAGGGTGAATATATTAAATTTTTATTTTATTTAAAATATTGAAGCAAATGTTTTTTCATATATTTTCTGTAAAACAGATATTCATAAAGCCGATTATTTCCTTTTTGCTATTTTTTAATGAAGTGTAATCGGTGACAATGTCGAACAAATTTTCTGTTATTAAAAACTCATATCAAATCGTTAAAGCAGTGAATACCTCGGAAAAATGGCATATTTCAATGGATTGAAAAAAATTTTAAAAATTGTGTGGAAAAAATATTAGAGTAAACGAAAAATCACTAAAGAAAAAATTTCTGGATTCGGAAAAGTTAGTGAATAAAATCCAATATTTTTGATCTCAAAAACATTTATTTATTAGATTAATTCGATGCACTCTCATTTCTTGGCAACCTGCTAGCTTGGAAATAGTTTTTATCCTACTAATATGGGAAGGAATTATGGGTATTTTTACTTTTCTAATACGGCACAGTGAAAAGGGAGGTTAAGGCGTTATTGTCAAAGTCGCAACGTGATAACAAATAATGCGTTTACATAACAACATTTACAAGAGGCGCAACTTTAATTACTTAATTTCATATATACATACCATACATGGGACTTTTTTCATTGGCATTGAATTTTCATTGGCATTATTTTACGTAGTTATAATGATAAAAGCTTCAACTACCAATAAATGCCAATGCTTTTATTTTAAGTATAATTTTTTAAATAGTTGTAATAAGAAAACAATGAAACCTATCAATTACCAATTGTAAGTTTGCTATATCTCGCGAATTTTCGCTATTTTCGCGATAAAAGTGAATTTTTCGCTAGTTCATGGCTTTTTACAATTTTACCGATTTTTAATAAATATTAAGCTTTACTATTTCCTCGATGCTAGTATGTTTTTCCAAATTTTCTCAGCTTTTTCCAAATTTTTTCATTACTTATATTTTTGATCGGGTTTTTATACACATTACAGTTTTTTTCAATTATAGAATTTTTCGTGAATTTTTGCAACTTCGTAAGCTCTTTTGGAATTTTGCATATAGATGTACAAACTGTGCATATTTATGAGATTGTTTTTATTCTTCGTCTGTTGAAATCGTTTGTTTATACCAGGCCATTTTTCAGATCTTTTTTACCGTTTTCATTTTCTAATAAATTTCGAACCGATATCTTTAGAATCGCTCATCGAATCGAGCCTAGTTTAATTTACAAAATTGCTTATATATGCTAAATTCTTTTCAACAGCCACTTGAAAAAAAAAGTGCGAGTGATTTTACATAATGATAATGCTTAGAGAAATTGTAAGCATTAGTTAATAGTTTGTTTTGTTTTTTATATAATTAGTAATGAAATCTTTTCATTAAAAAGCAATATATTTGTTAGCATAATGGTAATACCAAGAATTTCCTTAGCATTAATTTTTAATCAATGCTATTGAAATCGACAATTATTATTATTATTATTATTATTATTATTATTATTATTATTATTATTATTATTCAGTTTAATGAATTAGTTTCATGTATGATACATCAGGGTCGGTTACAAGGGGGATGGGGGGAAGGGGATATTCCCCCCCCCCTCCCACAAAACGAGCAAATTCCTATAGAGTTTTTAAAAGAAGTTTGGAAAAATTGTATGTTTTGCTTAGAATTTACCCCCCCCCCCCCCCTCAAGAGCTCAACCTGGATCCGCGGCTGGATACATACACACAATAAATTAATTTCAGTTTTTAATGAAAATGCATCACGAAATCAATGAAGTGTTTTTTATATGAAACCTTATGAGACTAAAGCTCGGTATTAATATAAAAAAAAGAACGTATGGTGTCATGGGACACCGGGTAGGAACGTCGTTCCCTACGTTTCACTTACTTTAGAAATTGTATTTTCACTATCTCTGAACGGTGGAAATTATTTATGTCGAGATGATAAATTCTCTTTCAACCGTGGCAAGTAAAAGAGTTTCTTTCTTTTCAGAAAATATAATTTTATTTGTACAATTCAGGTAAGTATGTTTTAAAAAAGAGGGAGCGTGGTAGGTTCAATAAAGTAAATGTCAAAGAGGATGAAATTTTCTCCTACCTACTCTCGTCGTCCTATTTAAAACAATTATAGCCTATTTCTTTTCTATTGAGTCTCTAAAACAAATTTTACAACACGGTATGCTTCATTAAGAATTCCCCTTCCAAAAGTTCAAGATGGATCAACGCCTGGTGCATGTAATATATATACATACTAGACCTGAAATTGGGCTTGCGCACTACCGTTCACAAGGATATAAGATAGATTACATATCGGAGAACAATAAAATTTTTCATAAACGGCTGTTCTACTACTGTGTAGCTTTTGATACGTTCGAGAAATTTTCACTTAAACAGTCCCTTGTTATGCCGATTAATAATTGTCGAGTTATTCCCAAATAATTGTGTTAAGCTCTTTAAATGCATTTTAATGTACTCGTAAGCTAACCCTCGTTATGGAGCAAAACTAAAAAATGTACTTACAACATTTGAACGTAATTCTTTTCATTCTACACATTAATAATATATTCTGTCTACAATATTTTCGCATAAGCTGTTGAATTTTATGCCAATTTTAGCACATTCAACTATTAGTTTTTGTTAATCAATAAATTTATATATTTTTTATTATATCACTTGATTGCACCAATTTTGTATATGAGTTTTATCAATTTAATCATTGTGTGTTCACATAAACTTTATTTCGCAGATTTCATAATTTGTAGATATATATTTATTTTTATATATGTACATATTTATTATATTTTTTTTGAAGCTTTTCTTGAGTTTGCCTCAAGATAATGTCTCAATTGATATGATTAATTATTATTGAAGAGGCGTTTGTAATTTAAAATTTTATTTCTAAGTTTACTATTACTTGGCATTTTAGCAAAGAACCGTATTCATAATATCTGATTAAAATTATTAACTCAGACACACACATACGCACGTAGATATTAGCAATGCAAATGTGCAGACACCATTATAAAACTTTACTAGCAAATATTATTAGATTCAATTAAATTGGGTTATTTCTAAAAAGTCTTAACTTTATTTTAAAATTCAGCTCAAACTACTTAATTTATGACAAGTCGAAAAAATTTTCAAAAATTTTATAAAACTAAAAGCATTTAGCTTTCTTTATTATGTGCTTGTTTTCATAAAACAAAACCAATTTCATGTAAGAATTTGTTTGAAAAAAAAACTTATTTTATATTTGTTTTGAATAGAAGTTCTCATACTTTTTTTATGTAACATGAACTATAATATAATAGCTTTTAAAATTATAATGGTTTAAAACACAGAAGCGTGAAATAAAACCATGGTTATTATGGGCCATTAATTTAGGGATGATCCCAACATAGGAGCACTGTATATTTAGAGGAGAATAGAACTAAGTAGAGTTTTTAAAAGAAACTACATTAACTTCAAAAATTTTTACTATTACCGCAAAATCATTTGTGTTGCTAAGTTATCTTTTCAGCAAAAAATATATCATGTTTCTGGAATCAAAAAATATCATGTTTCTAGAAGCAGTAAAACCTTTCATGCGATGCTCTGAAGCGCTTCCGAGGATGCTCAAAAAGAAGGCAGAGTTCTCTCATGTTTAAATTACGAAGTTAGTCAGCATTTTACATTTATTCAGCACAAACTCCAAAATAAATAAAATCGTATTCAGTAGCATTGTAGGCTTTCAACAAAATAGGCCGTAAAGTAGCCATACGCATTGTTTTAAACAAACACTAACACATTTAAAAACTCAAAACACATTTATAGCATGCTCTCCTTCTACATTTCTCACTTGTTGCATGTAAGAGAGATATTTATAATAAAACACGATTTGTGTTGCCTGTAGTTCAGGAACCGGCAAAACATATCACATGTAGGGCTGCCAAAAGTGCCGATTTTTCGGCATTTAGCCGATTTTTCTATTGAAGAATTACCAAATGCCGATTTTAGGCAGAAAAAATGCCGATTTTTATTAAACCAATATATAACACGTTAACATTGATTTAAATCTAAATTTTCGTGTTTTAGCAATAATAATATATTATAATTTTATAAAAAAAAGGATATATTTATATAAAAAAATATATAGTGAAATTCAGATAGATATCGGAGGCAAAAAGCTATTTTTGCCTACAATATAACTGACTGCAGGTTTATATTTGCAAAGGAAAATTTTTCTTTTTTACAATTTAATTTTAAAAAAAAATTTTAATTTTTTTTTAAATGAAATTCTAAGAAAGAACGATTTCTTTCGATATCAATAAACATTGTATTATAATTTGGTAAATTTGTATGTATAAATGCTCACCCTCATACGAAAACTGCTTGATTTTGAAGGTAACTTCAAATCCCTAAGTTAAATAAATTCAAATATCGTAATGAAGAAAAGAAGTCACCACTATTTTTGATACTCTTAGGAATTTCAGAAATTTATAGACTGAAATTTCTTGTATTTGAACAAATATTCAAAAAGAATGAAAATAATTTATCGGGGTGTGCCGTAAAACGCACGTTTTGAAATCGCCTAGTTTCCATGAAAAAGTTCAAATCAAAAGCTGACTTATTGTAGCTTTTTAATTGGTTTTAATCTTTCAGATTTTTAAGATGTTTCATACGAACTTAACTTCGAATGCACTAAGCCGTCGGATTAACAGAATACGGTTTTTCGTTTTGGTAAATCGCTTGATTTCAAAACGCGCGTTTTACAGCACACCCACCTATATATTTTTTGGCAATCCATTTCTGATAGAAAGCTAGTTGATTCCACAAAGGCTTTCCAGTTTTAGCAGAATTTATGAAACAAATTATGCTTCTGCCACATTCATCTGCACTAAATATTTTCCCACACAAAATGGCTAAGGTTTTCTTGAGCTTCTCTGCAGAAACACTCAGAGACTTGGCAAAAATCGAACCTATATCCTCCCGGCTAATAGCTATTCATCTACAGTCTAACTAAACTAATTTTCGATGTTCCGTAGAAAATTATGCTTTATAAGGCATTCCTTATTCTAAATATTGTTTGAAACTAATAAAACCAATAGTTTTTACTATGATAAAGTTTTCATTCTGAAAATCATTTATATTCCATGAAATGTATTTAAGCTTTTAAAATTATTTTTATGTTATTCATTTATGTTTAAAATAACATGAAAATAATGGCGGTTGCTATTTTTAGATCTCTTATTAATAAAAATTAATAAAAAGCATGAAAAATGCTTAGTCTTATTTATGCCGATTTTCTTGCCGATTTTTCGAATTAAAGTGCCGAAAAGTGCCAATTTTTTCCCAAGAAGTGCAGATTTTAGATCAAAATAAATTGGCAGGCCTGATCACATGGCGTTTTTTACTCTTTTACTCTCACACGTATTAACTAAAAGTAAATAAAATCAATCAGTGTGGCATGAACCATGGAAAACATAGAAGCCTGACTAGTTGCAAATAGTTGTCAGAAACCTAAGTCGGTTGTCAAAAAAACCTAAGTCTAAGAATGTATTGGTAGAACATTTTGTATTAGTATTGGTTTCAATAAAAATTTCCCCACAGCACCAAACCATACTTAGTTGCACAAAAGGTATTTTACAATATTTATATTTTTTAAACATGAGTTTTTAGTTATTATATACAATTAATTTTGCATTAATTAATGAAAATATTAATTATGAATCATTTTTAGTACATTTCAGCTACAAGAATGTTGATTTGCTAAACATTTTTTTGCAAATTTTTCTATTTGGTACTAAAAATATTTATAGTAACAAAAATGTAACAAAAATTAGTAACAAAAATGCAATACTGTTGAATGAGAAAAAGAGTTGAAAGCTTTGATCAATTTCAACACACAAATGTCAACAAATTTAAAAAAATTATTTTAAAATTACAGCAAGAAGAATCATAAATGTTATCAAAAAATAAATAAAAAAATTAAATTAAATAATAAAGTGTGTGTGTGCAAAAAAATACATTTTACAGCATTTTCAAGTGCAAAAGATACTCTCTGTGATGTGTGTATAAAAAAAGTGACCTTAAGCTCATTTTTTAAAACAATTCAACATCAAGAAAGGTCGAAAAATTAGTCCAAAATCAAAAACAGAGGAGCACGTCTATTTACAACGAAATAAATTGCATGATACAAGAACAAATAAAATAAGATGTACAATATATTTAAGAAAACCGAAGAAGTAAGGAGACTAATTAACAGATTTAAGACGGTGAGGGATAAGATGATAAAGTTCAAAGCGAATATAACTTTTCTTATTCGCTGTCGAAAATCAGGTATTACCCCTAAATTTGTAAGGAACTCAACTAAAAATATATCTAATATTTTTCATGTAAATGGTCAAATAACTTCTCAAAAAACTATTGCGAGGTATTTGGAAGATGTCCACAACAAAATTCTGAATTTGGCTATTAAAGACAGACATCAATTACTCAAGGAGGCTAAAAGGGAGCTATTATTTATAAAATATAGTTTAAGGAGATATTTCAATGGTGATGAAATGGAAAGATTTTTGGATTTTGAAGAGAGAATGGCGGACTCTTTAGCAAATAGGGCGAGACTCT
The DNA here is from genome assembly GCA_956483635.1 of Panzeria rudis. NCBI lineage: Eukaryota > Metazoa > Arthropoda > Insecta > Diptera > Tachinidae > Panzeria > Panzeria rudis. The sequence goes on from OY101447.1 coordinate 62,347,609, forward strand.
TTCATTAGGGCAAAAATATGCATTACCTGTTAGAAAAGAAGACTTTCCAGTATTATAAATAATACCAGACGGAGAGAATTTTGTTCAAACGATAGAAGAAAAAGAGGATCAGTATATAGCTAGAAAAAAATTTACAACAATAATAGATGACCATTTGATCAAAATGAAATTGACTAATAGGGATAAATTTGTACTAAACAAGTTGAAAGACACAGAAAAGTTTTTAAAGATTAAAAAAATATACTAATTCTTAATGCTGATAAGAGTAATACAACAGTAGCAATGGATAAACTTGATTATATCTCAAGGATGAATGACATTGTGAATGATAGATCTATATATAGAAATTTAGAAAAGGACGCAACTAGTAGACCACAAAGGATGAATAATGAGATTGTAGATACAATTTTCAGTTTAGGAAAAATTGTACTTACAGAGAAAAGGAATTTGAAGACTAGTATAGCAAATGCACCCAGATTATATGGAGTTCCAAAGATCCATAAGGACATTTTCCCATTAAGACCAATTTGCTCATTCATAAATTCACCTTCTTATGGACTTAGTATATATATTACACAAATTCTTAAAAATATGACAACAAATTCAAACTATAACGTTAAAGACTCGTTACAATTCAAGGACAAAATTAAACATATTAGGATAGATAATGACGAAATATTGGTATCATTGGATGTTATTTCATTATTTCCAAGTGTACCAATAGAGCTGGCTATTAATATTATAGAAGAAAATAGGAGTAGAATCGTATAGCACACTGATATAGAAAAAAACTAGTTTTTACGCATTTTAAAATTTTGCATAGTTGATAATAGATTTTTTCAATATGAATAAGCTTTATATGCAGCAAAAAGGTCTTCCTATGGGATCACCTGCATCTCCAATCATAGCTGACATTGTAATGGAACAATTATTAGATACATGTATTGAAAGTTTGTTTGTTAAACCGAAGATTATAACAATATATGTTGATGATATTTTCTGTATAATTTCGAGAAACGAAATAGATAATATGCTAACATCAGTTAACTTATTTCACTCTGACATAAAATTTACTATTGCAATGGAGAAAAACTACAAACTTCCTTATTTAGACACATTAATAATAAGAAATGGTAATAGTTTATTAGTAGATAGGTATCAGAAACCGACATCGTCAGGTAGAATTATAAACTATTTTTCAAAACACCCTAAGGGAATTATTATAGATAGAGTTTTGACAATTAGTGATGTACAATTCCACAGAAAAAATAAAGAGACTATTAAAGGTTTATTAGTTGATAATGATTTTCTAATTGGATTGATATGTGATCTAATAAGAAAATGCAAAATTCTGAATAGGAATAATATAAACGATATCACAGCACCAAAGATTTACAAAGCTTTAACATATATTCCAGTAATTTCAGAACGATTGTCAAAATCCAATTTTTTCGATACAAACATATATAGAATAGCACATAAGACGTACAATAATTAGGTAGATTATTCAGTAAAACAAAGGATAAAATACATAAATTGGATAGGTCAAATGTTGTTTACAGAATACCATGCAAGGGAAATGATAATGAGAATTGTAATAAGGTAAATGCAGGTACAACACAAAATAAACTTAAAACTAGATTAGCTGGCCATAAATCCAACCTGAAATACAGAAACTATACATCATCACAAATAACAGCATTATCATTATATTGTCGTGATTCTAATCATTATCCAGACTTTGAGGCAACATCCATTTTGAACACAGAAAATAGGTACATATAAACGTCGTTATATGTTGGAAATGTTACATATAATTAATGTATAACCAGATGTTAGAATTAATTTTAGAGCAGATACTGATAGTAAAGCACAGAGTTATAGACATTTAATACACAGAGGTAAAGCAGTAAATAGATTATAGAATGACTCAATGTTAGATATGAATTTAAATATTATAGCTCATATCAATATAATAATTGTCAGTGAGTGTTGTGTTTTTCATCCGACGGGGTTTTTTTTGAATTTGGAACGATTTTCCGTCATCCCACGTCAAATTTGGTTTGTAAACAGACCGGTTTCGGCTATGTGCCATCTTCAGTGTTCTATTCAATAGAACACTGAAGATGGCACATAGCCGAAACCGGTCTGTTTACAAACCAAATTTGACGTGGGATGACGGAAAATCGTTCCAAATTGTCAGTGTCTTCAACTATTCTAAAAGTTTTTTCATTTCCTCATTATTTAATATTAAAAACCTTTTTGAATTGACTTTATTTTTAAAACTAAGGCGGAAGGGAAAAATAAGTTCGAAATATTTTTTTATTTACAAATCAAAATAATTTTTTCATACAAAAACAGGAAATAGAAAAATCAATTTAAAATATTTATATATATAACTTATCGAAACTGTTACTGTTGCATTGTTATTTTAAATCTTATTACTAATTGTTATTAATTGATTATCCTGAAGGAGTAGCGAAATATCGAATTAAGTTTTTATAACGTTTTTTATAAAAAAGTGACCTTAAGCTGATTTTTTAAAACACTTCAACATCAAGAAAGGTCGAAAAATTAGTCAAAAATCAAGTTAAAATACGGAGTTGGAAGTAGAAAACCGTCTAAATTTGATTTTAAACGGTCAAAAATTTCGGACTTCAAAACGATTTGATTACAAAGATTTTTCAAAAGCAAGTGAAGTTATGAAACCAATAGCATGTGGTCCACGTCGTTACTTTCGAACATTTTATTTACTTTTTGAGCATCAGAGAGTAATGACTTTAAAAATTTCAAATAGAGTAAATATTTTTCACTATAAAATTTTTTCAAGACAACAAAGTTGGCCGAAATATCGGATAAATAAAAATTTTATTAATAAATAAACCAAAATAACAGTTTTTTGATTTATTAAAAAAATAAAAAGGACCTTAAGCCAAAAGAAAATTTCAACATTTATAATAAAAAGGTCAACAAAGTAATAAGTAATTTTTCAAGACTTTAGCTTGATGGCAGGATTCCGAAATAGATGCAAGTTGAAAGTGAGTTTTTAATTCCAACCATTGTATACTTATTACACCATGATGTCGATCAAATCTGCCGCAGTGAATGTTTCTGTACTGCCAGATTATTATTATTATTTTTTTTTATATGGTTACCGCATATAAATGTATTCTGATAAACTGTTTTATTTATTTTGAAATAGAAATTAATTACACGAATTTGAAATTAAAGAAAAAGCTAGAAAAAGCTAAATGAATTGTAGAAAAAAGCTGAAAAAAAGCTAAGAGCTAAATGAAATATTACGAGCTAAACATTAAAAAATAAAGCTAAATTTAGGTCCAAAAGGGCTAATATGGCCACACTGTCTATATGACATAAAAATGCAAAAATCATTAAATATTTAGTTCCTGGGATAAGTAATGCAGTTTTAATAAAGTTAAAAATCTAGCCATTTCAATCCATTTTTTGTTTGAAATTTGGCCTTTTTTGAGCTGTCGAGTTGGCAACGGTGTTATTTATTGATGTCAATTTATCTTTTAATTCAGAAATTATACCATTGCTTAGTGGTTACAGTTATTTCGTCATACATATATGTATTTGCCCAGGTTGGCTCTATCCTTAGAGCTGTGGTGGCCAAACATACACTATATTATTCTTTGTTTGTATATGTGCTTCGCGGCTAAATAGATAGGCTGCGTGTCTCACACACAGTGTACGTGTGCAGCGTGACCGATTTGCGACTAAAGTGGCAATTTGCCACTTTTTCAACTGCCTTGCCACTTTTAGTGCCCCTTTTTTTAAATGACCTAAATCTGCCACCTTTTGTAATATTATGCCCCTTTTTGCCCCTTGTTTTAATATAAGCTTTTTACGGCACGAAACTGTTTTTATAAAAAAAATCTCAAGACAAAAATTTGTTTTTGAGTATAAAATGTAAAGTCTTATGACAAAAACTATTTTGAAATAGTTTAAGAGTTGAGATCTATAGATATTCATTATTGTATTAAAATTATGAAAAATAACACCCTGATTCACTAATACGAACAAGAACGTCTTGTTAAAAATTTTTATGAAAATCACGCAGCTTTAAATATTTTTAAAATTATTTTCATGCAAATTTTGGTGCCATGTCACAATATCCAGTGACATAATGTCCAAAGGCATTATGTCACTGCTAAAAATGGCATAACATCCATGGACATTGTGACACTTTTAATAGCGCCATGGACTTTATGACATTATTATTATGACCATTATGACACTTTGAAATGTGTCATAATGTCCACACTTTTAAAAATGAAAACAAATTCAAATACATGTACATGTTTTTGACTATTCACTTCTTACTTCTGCAATCGGTGACAAGTAATAAAAGATCAATTGACGTTATTGCATTTTAAAAAGTGAAATAAAATCAAGAACAATTTGCAAATAGCGTCAACAATGTTTAAAATATGTCCAATCGACTTCGTCGATTCAAAGAAATATTTGGAAATTAATTAAAATTGTTAAGAAATTTTATTTTACTACAATATATTCTTTGCGTAGCTGGCCTTCGGCGGGGCTTAAGTATTTTTTCTTCTTGGTATATTGAAAACCGGCCTTCGGGCGGTCTTAACGATTTTCTCCTCTCAGTATACTCAGCGGCTTCGCCGACCGAAGGCCGGCTATGCAAAAATCTTTACTCAGCGAAACTGCTTTTCGATATACTTTACTAATGTGCTGTTTCCATATGCAAACAAGCGACTTGAGTAAAAATTTTTTATGAAAATTGCAAAAAAATGTGAGTGCCTTTCACATAAATTTTAAAATTGAGAGAATGGCCACCACTGCCATATAGAAAATTAAAAAAGTCGGCTGAATACATATAGACATTGACCATTTATTTGACACCAATGATTAAATTTATAACACCGTATATGTCGATATTGTATTGAATATTATAAAAAAAATTTGCTTCTAAAAAGATTAACACCAACAAAAGCCAAAAAAGTAAATCAAGTACATAAGTACATATTGAAATGATAAGCTTGATTGAACTCATCTCTGCTAACAAGAAGAATAATGGACAATTCTATTTAACGTTTAGCATTAATCTCTCATAGCGCACCCATTATTTTGACAAAATCTGTTTTTACTTTTATAGCAATTTTTAACATTTTGGTAACCAAAATCTAATCGCATGCAAGAAAAACGAAAACATCTCATCTTTTACCTGAACGAAATCATTTATCAAAATGTTTCTAAACTTTTGACCACAAAAGACAACGAGCCAAATGAAAAGACGTTAAATGAACCATGACAAATAAATAAACAAAGAAAAAAATTTCAAGAAGGAAAATACAAAATTGCAGTTCCAGTAAAAGATTTGATTACAATAGATTTGTGCAATTAAGTTGGTTTTTGTAAGACCATCGACGTGGAGGTCTTGTGAACTTTTGTCTCGAAAAAAAATAAAAAAATAAAATAAAAATGAATTTATATATGCTGGGCATCTACATATACATATAAAGAAAAATGTGATGACAGAGGAAATAAACGAATTAAAAGAAAACGAAACTTGACTTAAAATATGTCTTTTTACCATTTTTCCATATGCTCAAAAAAAGATTTAAAGACAGACTTACAAAACAACAATGAATGACAAACAAATGGCAAACGATTTTCAAAAATGCCTACCAGCGAGACACTTTACAGACATCCAAAAACAGAAAAAAGACATTGAGACGGACCAACAGACAGACAGACAAACAGACAATGAGGCAAACTTCAGCATATAAAATAAAGTAAATTGCAATGCAAATAAAATTGGTTACATTTTTGGTTGACGTTTGTCTGTCTGCTGCTGCCGCTGCTGCAGCTTCCAAAGCTGTTGTCGTCTCAGCCTCATCCAGTCTCCAGTGCAATTAATACCATTTCAACAGGGGGAAGTGATTGCAATTAATCTTCATTAGAGTAGTTTGGTAGTGAAGATTTTTATACTACGTACCTTTGTCCGTATGTAAATCTATATACTTAAACTCTTACATCAGGATTTTTTCTTAGACTTCTAGTGTACTTTTTTCATTTCATTTGAGAATCCAGCAAATAGTAGTTTTGTCATGATGTTTAAGAAAACAAATTTTTTTGATTGTACAAATTCAAATTGAATAATGATAAATTGCTGATATTTAGCAGTCGAAAATAAGCGAACGGTATTACTGAAAATAAAGTTGAGTATTAAATTTAAAACATCTGGTTTTTACTGCTTTCAAGATCTATTTGAGGATTTTCGCGACTTAAATAATAAAGAAAATTAGAACGGGATCATGGGTGGGGATTTGCTACCATCATCGCAATGAAAAAAAATTAATGTAAAAACTTTCATTGCAAAGTAACGAATAAACACATTATTATAGCATGGAGCTCCGCGGCGGTGCTATTGGTGAGCTTTGTCACTACCGAAGCCAATATCCTGCTAAAATCGTGACACGCGTACAAATGGTACTTCATAAGGGATCATGGATGGAGTAATTTCTCGTAATTTAACATCAACAGTTGTTCTTACCTTAAAGCAGTTTTTTGGTAAAAATTGTGTTAAAAAATGCATAGGGAAAATCGAGGCGAAAACAGTATATCGATAGCTTATTATAAAAAAAGGCGTAACTCTATGTTCTGTTACTTTACAGGGGAAGGAAAAAACTTAATAAAATTCGTAAACTTCAAATACAAAAATGCAATGCACTTTTTAATAAAAATGGGCAACACATTATTTCCCATTAAAATTTTTATTTTTTTATTTCAGTGAAGTTATCTAAGATATGCCCTTTTTTCATTGATATTTCTGAAAAAAAAAATTATGTTAGGGCTTTTTTAAACTGCGTTGAAAATCAGATATATTATTATAATAATTCAGGCTTAAATAACAAAAGGAAATAATTCCTGAAATTAAGAGGATTAAATCAGAAGTTAACTGTAATAAATTAGTTCTTATAAGGCAAAAATATATGGCAATCTGAAGATAAAATTTTTTCAAATTCTGTAGGTGGTCCCATTTCTTTTTTGTGATTGCTATTTTCTCCTTATAAAGTCCTGATTCACTTTATAAGGAGAAAATAGCAATCTTTAATCGCCGACTTCGATCTATATGGGAGAAATTCGCAATCGTGAGTTATGCCTGTTTTGAGATATATTGATCCTGATGGGTCATACGCCAAGCCTCATAGCATATAGACAGTAAGATCACCAATACACAAATTTATTTCCTTATTTTTAATTTTTCTGTCTATAAGGGAATGGCTTGAGTCACATTCCATTTGCGTATGTCCACTTATTGCAAAACTTTTGTTCAATCCTTATTTGTGTTCCCATGCTAAAAGGACAATATTACATTGGTTTGGTAGAAACAGCCATCTGAATAAATAAGTACGTGATGGATTTCTGACGATCGAGTTTGGATCTTCCTCAAGTGTTTAATAATACATGATGCAAGAACGGAAGATACTAGACATCCATCTGTTTCGTCCCAAACATAATTGTCTGATTCGTGTATTAAAATATTGTACATATATTGTAAAATTATGTAGTTGTACCTTCATTTTATAATATGTAGCACTCGTCTTTAGTCGAGGAATTAGTTTTACCGCTTACACATCCATACATATAACTGCACATAGTCCGGACTTACCATTTTTTATGTCATTATATTTTTCTTCTCGCATTTTTTTTATTTCTTCTTCATGTTTTTTATAATCTTCATCTGACAAATAACTAACTTTATGTGATACGCACATATCGCACTGATCTTTCCTAGGTTTAAATATGGAATAGTTCGATTCCTTTAATAATTGCGCAACAATTGGATAACACAATTTTATTTTTCCATTTTCTTTTTTCGAATCACACTCTGCGACATAAAGCTGGTAAATTTCCTGATAGTTGTGAAAAATCCGATTCAAAATATAATTTTTTGGTGTCCCTTCGACAATAATAGGACTCCATTTTTGGCAACTGATATAAAATTTTTTGTAGATATATACAATACATTCGTTTTTGCTCCCAAGTCAACTTCCAAAACAAATTAAAGAATTCATTTCTGGTGTGCTCTTTAAAAGATATGCAATTTATAAGCGCACTTTTTTACAAAATTGTGATGAACATGCTTCTCCTAGTTCTCTAAGAGCCTTAGGAGACAGTTGTTTATTCGATATTCCAAAATATTGTAAGCCTTCTATTCTTTTTCCTATTTACGTTACATGTCCATTCGAACTTTCTTGCAATATTTTTCTTTGTTCGAATACCATCTGTGTTCACCGAGTCAGAGTCAGAATTTTTGGCTGCTTTCATATTATTTATTATATTATTTAATTTTTGAATGTGAAAACTTTTCTGTCTTCAACACAAAATATTTGTATGCTTATGCCCACGTCTAGTAGAAAGTCTCATTAAATACGCAAGAGTTTTTTATGGATGTATAAGCTATAATCTCATATAATAAGAGCAATCAATAACATTTTCTTGAAGTCGACGTGAAATTTGTTGAAACTCAACACAGAAAAAACTAAATTTCATTTTCCGTAAAGAAATTCAATGAAATAGTTAATATTTTGTCTAGGAACGGACCTACAAACAAATTTGTAAATATGGACAAAAATATGTCAACAATTTCATTGAAAAAAACGTGTTCTTTTCAGTGAACAAATTGTTTAAATCTATAAAACAATTTGTCTACAAATATTTACAAATTGTAAACAAAACAATTTACTAAATCAAACAAAAAGCTTTACTGGATTTTCTGAAAAATGTCAAACAATATTTATGTCTGAATTTAAAAAATAATTAGTCTAAAAATACTAACAAATATTGTATAGAATTGTTTACTTAATCATATAAAAATATTTACTGTATTCTTATAATATATCAAACAACATTTTTGTCTCGGTCATCATCTTCATCATCCATTAAGCATTTATGAAATTTCACTTTGCTAAATGTGTTCAAGTCTGAATGTTTATTTAAAGACTCTAAAAATATGAATGTGAATTAATTCAACGACATTAACGAATTGATTCACTCAAAAATCTTCAGTAAGCAAATTTGGCACAATCCCATTATTTTTGCTATCATTGTTGTTGTTGTTACATGTGTGTATATCGTCATCGGGGTTGTTTTTTACGACACAGTCCTTCTTGTTGTTATAAGCACTCGAAATATCTAAATTTTAAAATTTAGCCACGGCATGTAAATTCGTAAAATTTATTTGACTTTGACTGCTCACTGTCAATAAAGTAAGTTACTTAAAGCAGTAATTTCGGCAATTAGTCATGTAAAATTTAGTTTACTTTCACCCAATACCAAACATGACTGTGAAGGATAAAATTCATCTTTTGAATTAATCCTCACTTTTAGTAAATTTCAAACCTCTGTGCACTATAGCAAAAAGTAATAGTAAAGTATTAGTAAATAATACCTCCACCAATTGTAAACAGCAGCTTTTTTTATTTTTGCACAATTTTTTGATTATTTTGCAAAAATTACTAAATATCTTCAAATATAGCATAAATCGATATCAAGCACTGAAATTTATTAAAAATCTCTCATAAAGGGAAAAATATTAAAATAAAAATCACGCCTGCAAATGACGAAATCTTGAAAAAAATTTCCAAATTGGAAAAAAAACTTAAAACTAAATAAAACTAAAATTGTAAGGAATGCCAAAAACTCGGACAAAATCGAGAAAATTACGGAAATTCGCGAAATCTGGCTAAATCGGAAAGATTTCAAAGTGTAATATTGATTTAAAATCCCTAAAATTGTAATATATCCAAAAACCTTGGAAAAATCACTTCTGTCGCGAAAATGGCGAATGTTTGCGACAAATTGCAAAATTTAAAAAAAGCCATAATATTGATCAAAATTTGCTAAAACTGTAAGGAATGCCAGCAATTCGAGAAAAAAAAACCGAAAATTGCATAAATTCGCAAAATCTTTCTAACAGCAAAATCTAATATTCATTAAAAATCGCTCAAGCTGTAAAGACGTTGAAAAATTGCAAAAAAAAAATCGCTTCTATCGGAAACATTGCAAAAATTCGCGAGAAATTTCAAAATTGGAAACAAACACTAAAATTGAATAGAGATCACAAAAGAATATTGTACTGATTTGAACAATTATTTGAAATTAAAATTAAAATCATAAAAGAAAATGTATTTTGAAAATAGGTATTTTGTATTTTCTATTTCAAATACATGTTTAAAAACTATTTTTAATTTTTAATTTGAAATAGAAAAATAAAAAAACCATTTGTATTTTGAATTTAATTATTTCAAATACATATTTTTCACAACTCTGCTAATATAAATACCTTCATGAGTAACACGAATTCTATTTTAATTCAACATGATTTAATTTATGATTTAACATACAACTTATTTTATATTAATTTAATAGTCATGTTGATTTAAAATAAAATGTAACGTTGATACCAATGTTATTTTAGCAGTGAAAAGTATTAAATCAAAGATATTTAAGGTTAATAATTTTTCATTTAAAATGAACCTATGGTAATTTCAAATCTGCAGCAGGAAAATTTCGCTAGTAATGTTTGGCGGCTATTTGCCGGGTATTTACAATTACACAACATCCTTGCAATAACAGCCAGATATCCTGATGTAATCACCAATGCGACTCTACTCAAATGAAAGAATTTTTGTGTAGATTAATAATTCAAAAAGTATTTTAAGGCTTATAGGACCGTTCGCTAAATATTAGGAGCCACATGCGTAACGAAAACTTGGCATGAAGATAGCATAATCGATGAAATTAAACTGGCTCTTAACGAGTTCTACTGGACTCTTTGACATTAAAAATCAGTATTTAGTATAATGATGAGTCAGGACTATAAAATACAGTGATTTTTAATGTCCGATTGTATGAAAAACTCTTTAAAATCCAGTTAAATTTCGTCACTTATGCTAAGTTCCTGTCAAGTTTTGGTTATGCATACGGGCGTAAGTATAATATGAAAAATAGTGTAAATTACACAAATATTAGATGTCACTATATCTTCCTAACTACAGCTGATAGAAAAAAAAACTAATGATGCCATCGTAATCAGTAGATGAAAATACATAATTATAAGCTATGTTTACTTCAGAAAATTTTTAAAATTATCATTTTGTTGTGATGTGTTATTATTTGGCGAACTTACATAAGCCAATGAACACTTACTAAACTTAATGGCGTGATACAATTCATAAAACAAAACTTTAATTATATATTATGTAATACGTATATACAAGTTCATTTTGGCATAAATGTGTCATTATAACTAGTTCCGTAATTGTAAACATTTCTATGTAAACTTATCCAATACTATTTTTCCGTATATGTTTTTTTTCTAATTTGTCTGTTGGTATCAAGGATGTAAAAAAATTCCTTTAAAATCTCATGTAATTCTCTATGTTAAAACTAATAAATAAAAAACAATTTTTATAATCAGCATACACAAATTGTCACCATAAATTCTTAAAGCTGTTGTTATACCCAATAATAGTAACACTGTGGCAAGAAAATATTGACCATTAAAACTTATAAATACTGGATTAATGGCTTTTTAATAAAAGTTGCATTTTTATAAATATAAAATTTTACGCCTAAGCAAATACAAAGCCATTTAATAAAAGTGTCTCCTTAAATTATTTTTAATGACAAATGCATATTTTTAAAAGAATAACTTTAAACATATAACTAAAATTATTTCTTTTGAACGATTTATAGGTTTAGATATAAAGTCTAAGTAAATTAAAAACACAACAAAATTTGATATGACTTTGGCCACAATGGGCAAAGATAATGTCCAGTGCGACTAGTAGACCACTGAGGCAGTCAGTCAGTCATTCTCTAATAAAATATAAATAGTAAATGACGCAATATTATAAGAGATCATAAAAAACTTTATTAATAACATAAATATCTACAGCAAAGGATAAAAGAATAGCAAACTGTAAAATGCCGTCTCCCTACTCCTATACCACCAGGATTTTTTTAAAGGCACAACTTGCTCTCAGTGTAACTTGCATAAAGTTTAAGGAATACGCTATGATAGTTTTTCATAGATAGGATAATAACAAATTACTTTGTATAGGGGTACCCTTCTGCACACTCCTATGCCAACATGCTTTGCCACCACGTGATTTTGCCCCAGTGGCGCTTAATAGCAGGTTTTTGACAATATCTCCTTTCCGACTCATTTTACAACAAAACATTTTAATACAGAATTAACCTAGAGAAAATTTAGTAGAGTAAATGATATAACATTTTTTTTGTAAAATCAATAGTATTGGCGTACGAGCGCCGCAGAGTGTACTTCAACATGCATATTGAAAAAAAAACTCATTTGTTCTTGTTCACACACGCTTTGTTTTCTTGTTTTTCAAGTTTTTATTCAGCTGGGAGAGCGACAGAGAAACTTGTATTAATTTCTCTGTCTTTCTCACAGCTGAATCCAAACTTGATCAAGAAAACTTGACATGTGTGAGCCAGGTATTTCCACACCACCTTGAGGTAGAGTAAGCTATGAGTTTTTTGTCGTGGTTTCCCCAGTAGGCTTAATTCACATGCAATACACAATTCCGAAATTTAGCAAAATCTTCTTTGTTTTGATCTTCTTGATGGAATATGTGTTTCGACTTCATCTTCATCAGTATCGATCGAAACGTCACAATCCGCGATGAGATTGTCAGATTCAATGCAATCTTCTTCCTTCCTTCTTGCTTCCGCCTGACGAGGATTATTAAAATCGTTTCTTAGTTATTTTTTGTATGCATTAAGTTCCAGACAGCCAGCAGAGAAGTAAACTTGCGGGCCGACCGCATTAATACAGTGAAACTTCAATATAACGAAAAAGCCAATATAACGTATGTTTTATTGATTCCCTTGAGAAAACCTCTTTATTGGAAAGTTTTTCATACAAAAATACACTATAGCTATAACGAACAAATTCTGAGCAAAAAGCCTCTATATAGCGAAATATCCATCCAAATGCCTCAATATAACGAAACCAGAATAAATCCTAAATGGTAAAGTCCCGTTATAGAAACAGCGAAGTCTAAATATATTTACAAGCGCATTGTGTAAAGCCTCTATAGAACGAAGTACTTATACAAAAGCTTCTATACAACGAAGTAAAAATATAATTTAAAGCAAAGAAAACTATAGTTATAACGAATTTTTTTTTCGTATTTCTTAAATTTCGTTATATCAAGGCTTTGCTGATATATTTATAGCGAAGCAATAGCTTTAACGAAGTATTTTCGGATCCCCTTGGATTTCGTTACATCGAAGTTTCACTGTAATTCTTTTTACGTAATTTTTAATTTTTGAATTGAATAGGTATAAGTCTGAAATTTATTATTTCGTCTTTTAGTTCAATATTTGAATTAATGTAAATTCAAATTATTTATTAAGAGTGGAGTGTTCGAATATTTAAATCAGATTAGCGGAACGATTTAGCCGTTTTGGAGCTACGGGACAACAGACACTCATTTTCAAGAGGATACTGCTAGTAAATAGCTTTTAACTTCTAAACGGCTGGACCGATTTTCTTCAAATATAGCTAAGAACAATATAGATCAAGTCACCTTTTAAACACTAAATCAAAATGGGTTTGACCGTGATGACCAAAAGTCTTAGCCTCGTTTTTTTTTTGTCCACATAGAAATGAATTCAGTGTAGGTCATTACAAGAGTAACCAACATTCTTGCGATTAAGTACAGTATTTTATTGAAATTTGTTTAAAAAAATATAGTACACTTCTTATTCAGGCGCTGATCCAGCTTGAGCTTTGGGGGATGACTTCTAACTGAAACATACTATTTTGCTAAACTTTTTTAGAAACACAATAGAAATTATGTATTTTTACTCGTTTTATTGAATAAACAGCTTTAACTCTTTGAGGACCATACATTTTTATCCGAAGGAATTTTGAATATTTTTATATTTTTAGCTTGCATGGCCTAATATTAGTTATGTGACAAAAATTGGGGGTCTAGGTCCTCTCCTTTCCCCATTTTGCTTGGCAAATACATTTGCCTATAGGCTGAAAGAGAACTTTTCACCCCGACAAATTTATATGAATAACAAAAAACATTTTTATTTATTTTTCTATTTCAAGTTAAATATAACTAATTTATATAATGTTATCATAGTTAGAGCTATTTGTGGTAGATACCAAAGCTGTCACTGGATGAAGTAAGGCAGAATAACACATTGCATTAATAGCCAAATGCATTTGTGCGGTTATACATTTTATTAGAGGCGCAATGTACACATTCCAGTTTACGGGCTTATTCATTATTATTGTGGAGATATTTGGGTTAATTTCAGTTATGGTTTCATCTGAGAATGTGCGTGCTCCGGAGGTAATGCTAGCTATCAATGACTAGGACAAAGCTAACCAAACTTCTATTGGATTTACTTTGGCCGCGAAGCTATTGACAAACATTGCTATATTGCTTATTGTAATGGTGAATTTTCCAGAGGCAATCGATTTCAATCTTGCCAACTTGACGATATCTCAAGTTTCAGCCCAAGTAAACACCCTAATTATGTACCGATTTAACAACTTAAGTTCTATCGAATGTATAATAGGTAATTTTTCAACGCTGTTTCTTTATCGGCTAGAAATCCCTTTGACATATGCTCTTTGCTACTTCGAATAGTTTCGCATGCCACGATGTAATTTTTCTGTATAATATGTATCGAGTTGAGGCTCGTAAAAAATGTTTTAAAATTGAATCTTGATATTTTGCTTACCTACGAAATTAGTAACACTATCGAACACTTTGTATGCTGGCGGCGTTTCCTCATGCATATGAACAATAAGGTTTAGAACTTTATAGTATTCATATGCGATATCTTCCTAAAGTCCTGGGAAAACTTAAGCGAGTTTGTCGAAAATAAAAACTATTATCTGGTGGAATAAGCAGAGCTATTTTTTCTAATTTTCGTACGTCGTTTGAACTCGATGTAATTGGCTCGTTCTCTACTGCAAAAGGTGTCGATCTGCGCTTAACTCTCGCTTATTTTATCTCAGCTGATTCACTAAAAGAATAAAAACATCACAGCGGAATATGCACACAACTTAATAAAAATTATCATCGGAATCGTAACGCACGTAAATCATATATTTTGGCTAAATGCAAACAAAAAAACTTACGTAAACAAAGAAATAGAAGAAAAATATAGCTTTCAGCCTGGAAAAATAACACAAAAATTGACAGGAATAAGCATGAAACTAATCAAGTGCAGAAAGATATTGACCAAATCCATACACCGTGATAAAAATCAAAGAAAATTATGATTTATATTATGATGCAACTATTTTCGTTTCAACACAAATATATATGCCAAACATATATTGGTTCCTTGTGGGTTGACTGAAACTTAGATAATTTTGCATTTTATATTTTTGCTAGGTAAGGCATGAACTCTGAACTTAGTTGATTCTCAATCAGTTACGTTTTTTTTGCGCCCAGGGGCAGCGCCCAAAAGAAAGCCCACTATTTGATTAAAGTTAGGACCTCTTAGATAGCAAGAGGAACCAGAGAGTAACTTGGCACCTACAACGTTTTTATAGGGGCTACCCTACTTTACAAATCTCTTTTGCTCTATCTCTTACTAGGACATTTATAGGAACCAGAAACCGCTGGGCAAGCATACTTGCCTACGGTCGTCAAAGGCTTAAACTAAAGAAATTGATGTTTTACTAAGTATCTATTTTTTATAAAACATACATACACTCTAAAACATTACTTCAAATTTACGATCATATATTGTCTAAATTTGTGTTGAAAATTTCTCCTTGTCTAAAATTACATCGATTTTGTAGTTATTTTATTAAAGAAAAACCTTTAAAATTAAACATATTTAGTCCAAGTGGAAAAAATGTAACATAAAGTATAATACGGATATGGCTGAATTGTAAATACGTCAGACTAACAGTCAGGAGGTCGCGGTTCAAATCTGCACACAGCCAATGGCTTTTTTCAGTAAAACCATTTTGTTCAAAAATAATGCGTGTGTAATTTTAGGTCGATAATAATCTGTAAAGTGTTGCCGACTATTATCGACCTAATTTTTATATAAAATTTTTAAATTAATGTTAGTTAAAAGCTAATTTTTTATTAAGTCAATACTCTGTTTCTCTCCTCTCGCCATTTCATATTCATAACTGAAATTAATCTTTCTGTGGGGGCCGATGTGTTAGAAATAGAGGGCAGGTATTAAATTATCTTAAATATATTTAGATTCTGCTGCACCAATTCAGTTTTGCTGGATGACATAGACAACGAAAACACCTATGGTTTTTTTAGGTGACTTCTTTAACTGATTTTATAATGGTAAATGTATTTAAAACACGGGTTTCTTATAGTGCGTTTCCATATGTGTGTTTTTGGCCAAAATACGTGTTTTTCGCAAAATACGTGTTTTCCTACATGTTTTCCCATACAAATGTCGAACTTATTACGAAAATTCGAACTTAAAAACACTTACAGCATAATGGAAACGTTTCGACATATTTTGCTCAAAACGGCCTGTTTTGCTCATAACGGAAACGTACAATTAGATAATATTTCACGAAAGTCATTTTCCAAACAAAACTAAATGAAAATCGATATTTTTAATATGAATTGATATTTAAATAGCATTGGTGAAATAGGCTCTTATTTAGAAATACGGCGGTCACGCTAATATATGTATTTCATTATAGCTTGAGAACGTTTTAACCGATTCAGATAACTCAAGCAGAAAAATATGCAGAATAAAAGTATCTTTATGTCGTCCGTTAAAAATTTTTATATTTTTAATTATCTCTGTTTTATTCAGAAATTAGCATCGAAATAGCATCGAAATATCGTTTTCAAAAACTCATAACAAAAATTAAGCGGGCTAAAATTCTTACCCTTTATTATGACGCCACAGTTTAACATCTACGGTAAGTAGGTCTAAATATATGTGTGCATAATTTTGTAAAGTCGGCTTTATACATTTTTATTGAATTTTTCCGTATTTTGCGAACCAGAAAAAATAACCTGCTAAGATTTTGCATTTATACCAGCTGTGTGTGCTACAGGCACCATTCGTACCAACTTTTATAATAAACGGAAGGTCTAAGGATAACTAGTTTGTTGGTATTATTTGTTTTGACCTACATCAGATCGATTTGCGCGGGCTAGGTATTCATTTTCGACCTATGATTTCTTGGCAAAAATTTCTTCGAATTGTTCGTAGATTGCGTTTCTGCTATACGATTTTTACATTGCATGCAAGCTTTAAATCTAAATTTATTTGCTTTAAAATTAGGGTTTGCAAAAAGGACGAAATATAGTATAATTGAGTCTATATAATCCTTCAACTCTACATAGTATGCAAACCCAAAATATAGTACAATACTAAATATTATAGTACGGTTGACAGCCCTAGTCATTATATTGTCTACCCCTGCCGAACCATATGATTTTCATAATAGGTACACCCATGGTAGAAGAATAGAGGTAGCTCTGGAACGCCAGCTGATTAGTTTTTTATTTGCTTTTTTCATGGTACGAACTGTGAAATCTTGTGTATATGTGAAATAACTACGTTGCATACACAATACCACACGTATGTTTGCTGTTTGTATTCTACAAACACACATAAACCGTCGCTATTCATGTTTGACATTTCTTACCCCAAATGTACATTTGTATTAGTTATGCGGCTACCGGTTATATTATTCTACCATGGGTACACCAATGTACAAATAGTAACATAAGCATTAAGAAAGGCAGAATAACCTTCAGATTATTTCCATGTGAAACTGTAATTATTATCGCTTTTTGCATTTACACCTATGAAACTCATAGAAGCAGTGTTGCCATAATTTTTTCTCGAAAATTTTGAAAATTCAAAATAAAAATCATATTTTTGCTTTAAAAATCTTCTTTCAGTTAAAATTTATTTGATTTAAAGCACAACGCGGAAAACTAAAAAGGATGAATTATTTACATACATTGAGAAACTAGTTTATCAAATTCAAACACTACTGGAATTTAAAGCAGAAGTTAAATACATATTTTCCTTGATTTATAATTTCGCTCAAAATATTCAATCTTTCTTAAATGAAAAATTGAGTAGAACGTTCAAAAAAATTTATTTTGTGAAAAACCATGAACGATCATTTGAGTGAAATAACCTCCGAAATCACGGACACTCTTTGTCCTAATTATTTTCTTTCTAGCTCAGATTCAACAAAGCTTATTTAAAAAAATTTCTTAAGGCATTATGTCTTTAGTTCAATTATTCTAGGGCAGAAAAAATAACCGCTGCTACAGTTGCTGCGGCTGCTTAATTCAAAATTCGACATACTCAACAAGTACGTACAAAATTCAAAGCGGTATAAAGCATATAAATATTTTTGAAAGACGTAGAAAACAATCTAAGGCAGTGCCAGGCGAATACAGACAAATTAACTTATCCTCAATTGCCGAGTACTGATCTAAAGTATATTGTCACTATTGGAGTAGCTGGAAATTTTTCTGTGGTGGCTAAAACCCATATTTGTCCCTAAATCTCGCTTATATTATCAAAATCAATCTAATATTTTGAGTTTCTGGGGGTGGCATAGTGCCCATAGGAACAGACGTATGGGGAGTTCACGCGATAAATCAAAAATTAAAAATGGAATTAAAAAAAATTATATCAGTTGAAAATAACTCTTTTTTAAATAACTTTTGCTCTACACTTTTTTCTAAATGTCTTTCTGTAATCCCAAGTTAGAGGCCAAGGTCAAGTAAAAATTTAATTTTCAAGGTGTGAAAATTTTCTTTTAAATATAAAAGTTTGACATGAAAAAAATTACGTTTCTCATTAAAAAAATTGCTATGATTTTTAAAGAATGGATCTGTGTAAAAATATTTTTAAAATTATGGTAAATTCATGGTCAGATTCATGTTTATATGAAAAGTATAATTGTATACTATATTTTCTACATTTTAATATTTCAAAAGCGTAAAAGTTATAGAGATTTCCAATATACCCCTTATATACACAATAAAGAACAGAATGTCTATATTTGCATCCAAGTTTAACTTTTTAGCGATTTTTTGCGATATTACATTTTATTTAAGTTTTGCACTTTATACATTTTATATATTCCAATATTGGTAGTATTATAGGGTGGGTGTTTCGAAAAAAAGTTGCAGCAATCACCTTCTAGAATGAAAGATATATCAATGACTTTTCCAAAAAAGGAAAATAAAATTTGCCACGCCTTATAATACTGCACTTTTTAATTTTTATAGCGCCGCCATTTGAAGTCCGATTTCATCATATTGCATATCGTTGGTTATGGCTTGACTGGCTTAATTTTAGGTTCTAATGGCTTTTAAAACTCACATCGAATTCTAGGCGCCACTTATGTCATCTCGGATCCTACCCTCCTAATGTCCAATTTTTTGCATGTTGCAAGAAAGCCCTTCTTAAACTTTGTATGTCTAGCTTTAAATATATTCAGTTTATGCCACGCCCCAAAAACTAAGCTCATTTTTCCTTTTGACCTTCCATTATATCACCATTTTAACTCCCACTTCCACCAGTGAAAGGACAATTACGTGGAAGACAATTGATGCAAAAGTTTTCCACAGAGAAGCAAAAACAAATAGTAAAAGCTTTCATATGCACTAAAAAATCTAAAATATTTTTTATATATTTTTTTATTTTTGAGTTTTTTTTATATATTTCTTTGGAAGGCTATGATATCTTTATATATTTGATATCTATAGAAAATTACCTTTCTATTGGTACCAATCTTTCTTATCAAAAGATGGCGGTTGATTTATCGCGCGGTTTGATATACGTTTGCCCCTATGTGCAGTACTGTGTTTATAGTGTTGAGCAAGGCATATTTATACTAGGTATACTTTGCCAAATACGGTCTTTAGACGCCAAAATATTTACCATAATATGTTTCAAAAAGGCGTTTGACATCTAAAGGAGGTTAAATATACAAGCAGCGAAAATAGACTAAAAATAATCGCCTGAGCTGTCGACGCTATGCTCTCCTTGGTTTTAAAGAAGTAAATAGTTTAGCTAAAAAATATTCCTTTCTGAAAATAACACCAATTCAGACAAAAAAAAAATAAAAATTTTAAATACATAAAAATCTTTTTTTAAGAGTAAAAATCTTTTTATCGTTTCGACCGCGCAAAAAACTTCAAAAAAAAGATAAATCTTCATATATGGTAGCACTGCATATACACTCTAAAACATTACTTCAAATTTACAATCATATATTGTCTAAATTTGTGTTGAAAATATCTCCTTGTCTAAAATTACATCGATTTTGTATTTATTTTATTAAAGAAAAAACCTTTCAAATTAAACATATTTAGTCCAAGTGGAAAATATGTCACATAAAGTTTAATACAGTTATGGCTGAATGGTAGATACGTCAGACTATCAGTCAGGAGGACGCGGCTCAAACCTGCACGCAGCCAAACGCTTTTTTTTAGTAAAAACATTTTGTTCAGAAATAATGCGTGTGTAATTTTAAGTCGATAATAATTTGTAAAGTGTTGCCGACTATTATCGACGTAATTTTCAACAAAAGTATTTTAGAGTGTACGTACAGTTAATTGCGGGATATGCAAATATACATGCATAATCGGTAATAATTGCCTAGAAACCAAATAAAATAAGAAATCATAAGAACAACAATGTAAAAATAGTAACCCAGCGGTAAAAGTTAACAGGCCTGCAAATTTCAGGCCTTCTCGAAGGGCTGCAAGACCCGCTTTTTTGTTACAGCAAACATTTTTTTTCGTTATTTTACATTTTTCGTCCGATGCACATGCAAAACTGCCTTCTTGTATTAGGGAAGGTAGAAGTAATATTTTTTTCCGATTTTTCGTTCGATTCCATTCCCATTCCACATTCCGTTCTTTAAGCAGCGAAGATGGAAGGAGTATTGTATTTTTAGATTACAAAATAATGAAAATGCTTTGGAAATAACAAATGTTCTCATATTTTTTCTGCTTGTACTTTGTATACACTCTAAAACATTATTTAAATTTACGATCATATATTGTATAAATTTGTGTTGAAAATTTCTCCTTGTTTAAAATTACATCGATTTTGTAGTTATTTTATTAAAGAAAAAACCTTTCTAATTAAACATATTTAGTCCAAGTGGAAAAAATTTGATATATAGCTGAATGGTAGATACGTCAGACTATCAGTCAGTAGGTCGCGGTTCAAACCTGCCCCCAGCCAATCGCTTTTTTAGTAAAAACATTTTGTTCAAAAATAATGCGTATGTAATTTTAGGTCGACAATAATCTGTAAAGTGTTGCCGACTATTATCGACCTAATTTTCAGCAAAAGTGTTTTAGAGTGTATATACTGAAATTTATATGGCTTATTCTCGTTAACTTTAAGCAAGCTTTGTTGTTAGAAATTATTCGAGTTAGTCGGAAAGTTTTTGAATTAAAATTGCTCGGTTTTTTGCAAAATTTTGCGGACAAAAATAAACAAAATAAAGTTTTTTCATGTTTTTATATATTTTAATAATTAAAACAAACGAAAAAACAATACTACATAAATTGGATTATAAACTGATCATATAAAATAGTTTTTTTTGAAAATCGGTTGAGACTACCACCTGATACTCCTCTTCTGTTATCAACACAGCCGTTTCCACATTATTTCGTTGGATATTGTACCTTTCCCTTGAAAAACAATCTAATGAAGCCATATCCAGGCGTGAACACGACAAGAACAGAAAGAATTTTCAATTATATTATAATTTTGTGGCATGTTTATTTAATTTACCGCATATTAGCGCTTTTGCTGAAAGTGTTTGTTTTTCAAAATTAACTCTACTGAAAAATAAACTTTTTAATACACTGAATGTAGAGAAATGCGATTCCATGTTTTCGTCTCTAAATTTATTCCAAACAGATCTGGAAGACTGGACTTCAAATGAGGACTTAATTAAAAAGTGTAGGTGCACGAGTTCTTAGAAAAACAAAAAAAAATTATAGAAATTGAGTAATTTTGTTATTGATTGCTATATAAACTGCACTTTCGTGACGTGTTTTAGAAAATTAGGCTCTTAATTTTCAGTAAATGTTCTGTCCATAATCTATGAATTGTTCGTTTGAGTTTTATTTAGAACGCAAACACCAAAAACAACAATAAAAATGTATTGCAAAAAACCACCCCGATGACGACATATACACAAATAACAACAATCATAGCAAGAGGAATGCAATTGTTCCAACTTTGTTTACAAACGATTTTTGAGTGAATCGATTAGTTAATGTCGTTGCATTAATTCTCATTCATTTTTTTTAGAGCATTTAGATAAACATTTAGACTTGAACACATTTAACAAAGTGAAATCTCGTAAATGCTTAATGGATGGATGATGATGATGACACAGATAAAATTTTTGTTTGTATTTTTGTTTGATTAAGTAAATTATTTTGCTTAATAATTGTTAGCATTTTTAGGCTAATTGTTTATTAAATTCAGACAGAAATATTGTTTGATATTTCTTAGAAAATCCAGTAAATAATTTTGTTTGATTTAGTAAATTGTTTTGTCTACAATTTGTAAATATTTTTAGGCAAATTGTTTTATAGATTTAAACAATTTGTTCACTGAAATAAACACGGTTTCTTAAATGAAATTGTTGAGGAATTTTTGTCTATCTTTACAAATTCCTTTGCAGGTCCGGTCATAGACAAAATATTTACATTTCATTGAATTCCCTTACAGAAAATGAAATTTATTTTTTTTTGTGTACATATATAGTATTTTATATTAAAAAAGTGTTTTTATTGAAATTAATTTTAAAGTACAAATATTTCTTTTATTTTTATATCATTATTTATTTTTTATTTTCTTTTATACTAAAAATTAAAGAAAGCTTTGATATTGTATTTCAAAAACCAATTGACCCATGTTTTCTTTCAGATACCCTTTTTTACAAAATACCCTTTTTGTGACCCGTTTTGAAATTTGTCAACGGTAACGCTGCTGACAAGTGGTTTTAAGCTAAATACACGTGAGCACTGACGATGGAAGTATAGTGGCTTCCGAAAGTGGCGCCACTCTGTTCTGCTATGTACGTTGAAAAATTAAGTTCATGTTAATTTTCCCTTGTTCCTTGGAATATTAATCATGCCCAATTCTTCCTGAACTAAAAGTTACGTGTGTTAGACTAATAATCAGTTTGGATTCACAAAAAATCACATTATTCACATATGTATAAAGAAGCCGCTATAAAAATACGGAAAAGAAAATAAATCACCTCTATTTGAGACTGTAGCAGGCCTACGCCGCATTGACAGTATGGGTAAAAATTAAATGAGTATGGAATGCGGATTTAAAGGCCTTATGTCTTCTAAACAGGCCTTCCAGAAGGCCTCTTTACTCCCACATTTTACCGCTGGGATATATAAGCATTAAGACTCAAACAATTATATTTTATTCATCATAAAGAAACAAGTAAGAAATCATAAAAAAGAAAACTATGTACAAATAATATTGTAATCATTAATCACGGCAGAACTAACAGGTACACCCAATTTTACAACAATAGAAATTTTGTTGTAGAAATTTCTCTACGAGGAGTGCAAAAATGTTGAAAGACGGGTGGAACTATCAGCGGAGCTAGCTCTATAAGGAAATGTCAAATACCGTAAAAAGAGAATCTCTATAAAGAATTTGACAGTTTGAAGGCGGTGATGATATTATTATCCATTGATTATATACTGTCAATAAAATAATGACAACTCGCTTAACATATACGAGCACAGCTGCCAGAAATGACGATTTTTTGCGACATGACAAAAAACGATATGACATACTGTGTTGTCATATCGTAAGTTTTTTACGGTATGAAAACACTGAAAAAGCCATCACGTTGTATGGCTTTGACAATGTTGTCATATCGTAAAAAACTATATCGTAAGTTTGTCATATCGTTTTTGTGTTATATCGAAAAAATCTTCATTTCTGGCAGTTATGCATACGACTACTGTGAATGAAAATTATGTGATCGAGAATATTTTTCTCATTTCAACACACTTAAAAGAGTATAAATTTTGCAATTGAATATCCTTTAATTTGCAATTTTTTCACACGCAATTTCACCTTTAAGTTTTAATTAATTTTTTGCACCGCTTTAAACAAATTTTGTTGTTCTTTTAATTATATTTTTAAAATATTTATTAAGTTTTTTTGAAATTTGTATATTGAAAATTATCGATGTTATGAACCATTTTATTCATTCAGCAGTATTGCATTTTTGTTCCTATTTGGGATAAAAATTTCTAGCACCAAATAGAAAAATTGAAAAAAAATGTTTAGCAAATCAATATTTCTTGAGCTCGAAAGGCATTCTAAATTCATATTTTCATTAATTAATACAACAATAATTATAAAAATTTCTGAAAATTCATTTTGAAAAAAAAAATGAATGATTTATAATACATTTTATTGCAACCAAGTGCGGTTTTAGTGCTGTGGGAACATTTTTATTTTAAACCAATCTTAATACAAAATATTCTACTAATACATTCTTAGACTTAGGTTTTTGACAGCAGACTTAGGATTATGAAGTTTCAGTTTGGCCTATATATACCCTATGTTATGATCATTACACCACTCCACTAAGTTTGCCGTTTAGAGGAATAAGCTCAGCTGATCTAGTAATATATGCTTTACACTATCTCACAAGCCGTTCGACCTCTGTAGAAAATACAATCCTGATCTAATGAGTTTATGGAAAGTTTTAAAAAAGCAATAACAACACATTATATGAGGGTAGCATTTTGTGCAGAAGTTGAAACGCTTGTATAATAGTCTAAAAACAGCTTAAGCAGGATTGGTCGGATCCGTTCTATCAATTGCTGTTAATTTTTCGTGTGAAGAAGCAAGCCTGCTTCAAAAGTAAGCTAGGGAATGGGTTGTCTATCATTGTGGCGCACCACTTATGTAGCACTGGTTGTATTCGTTCTATACAGCACTACTGAGTTTGCGTAAACGGGTCGTCTCTGAGGGCTTGGAGTGAAATCTCTCATTTAAGTCGCCCCTCACAACCATCGACTGGACGCATTTCCACCCTGCGGATGCTCAAAATCTGCTGGAGAGCTGTAAGTCTATGATTGTGGCGCAAAACTTGTGCAGCACTGGTCGGATTCGTTCTATCCAGAACTAATAAGCTTGCTGTCTCTCCTCGGGGTCGCTGCCACACAATTATACCCAGCCGCTTATAACTAAGTCAAACTGATATGGTTACACTCTGTCGACAGAATACCTCGCAGTTATCTGAGTAGAATTAAACAAAATGCATTATGATGAATCTGTATTTAATGTGGTGTTTCTTTCTTTCAGAGTCTCTTGCTTAAACTATAAATTTTTCTAACGAACTCTGGCAGCCGCGAGCGTATGCTAGCTAAAAATGGAAAACGAGTCGTTAAGTGCTCTACAGACAGCACACACCACATACTTTTCAACGGTAATATGCAGAAGTAAAGGGGACTTCTAGAAGGCCAGTTTAGCAGACATAAGGCCTTCCAATCCGCATTATATACTCATTTCAATGATAACTTAATCAGCGCCGACATAATTGTCTTAGCTGTGTTCGTTTACTCGAATTTCTTACTACTTTTGCTACAATTTGAAAATTTTTTTTTACTTTTTGTATTGAAAACTTCCAGCTGTAGTAAAAATAGTAAATTGTGGTAAGTAAACGAACAAAAATCTTATATACAAATTACATATGAAAAAAGAATATGAGAATGTTATTTCCAAAGCACTTTTTTATTTTTTAATCTAAAAATATAATACTCCCTCCATCTTCCCTGCTTAAGGAAGGGAATGTGGAATGTGTATCGAACGAAAAATAAAAAAATACTACTTCCACCTTCGCTTCTACAAGAAGGCAGTTTTGCATGTCTATCGGACGAAAAATCCAAAAGATGGAAAATAATTTTAGTTGTCAAAAAGAAGGTCATCAAGAAGACCTGAAATTTGCTGGATTGTTGACTTTTACCACTGGCTTATAGCAGCCCTCTTCTTTGAGCGGTGATTAAAAAGGCTACTAGCATTATTAAATGATCATTAGGGCCTATAAAATAAACCGTAAAAAATCATTTCAAATATCCTTTCTGCTTAAAAAGCTAGAGCAATTATAAAACAGTACGAAATTGGTAAAAACTTTTGGCTCCATGAAAAATCGCCCAAAACCAAATCGCTCAAAAATAGAAATGAAAAATCGCCCAAAAAAAAATGAAAAATCGCCCAAAATTTAAAAATGAAAAATCACCAAAACAAAAAAATGAAAAGTCGCCCACAAAATGAAATATCGCGCAAAATTAAAAAACACAAAAAAAATTTTTTATATTATATTAATTTAATTTTTATTTTGAAAAAAAAAGAAAACTTACAGAAAAGCATAAATAGTCTTCGTTTCTTACTGAATTGCAATAAAAGTATGAATAAAAGGCAATATTTTCCATCGACCAAAAATTATGGTATGGCCTTCCAAGGCTAATTTAGATAATTATCATAGATACAACAAAAATTTATAAACATATAATACAGTAATGATCATTTATCGAAGGCCGGAAATTTAAGACATCAAGGAAACCGCAGCTCAAAATTTTACATATCACATAGAGTCTAAAGTCCTTCCGTCCGCCAAAAGCACATTTCAAATTAAATATTCCGAAGGCTACTAATCTAAAAAATTGGGGTAAGCGAAGCCGAGTTTTGATATTCTATGGAGTTTAAAATCCTTCCGCCCGGCCGAAGGCTGGATACACGGAAAGTCGTCGAAAGCACGTACCAAATTAAGCATTCCGAAGGCTGCTAATATTGAAAATTGTCGTAAGCGAAAACCAGACTTGATATACCATAGAGTTTAAAATTCTTCCACCTGGCCGAAGGCCGTCTACACGACAAGTCGTCGAAGCACGTACCAAATTAAGTATTCCGAAGGCTACTAATATTGAAAATTGTCGTAAGCGAAGCCGAGATTTGACATACCATAGAGTTTAAAGTCCTTCCGCCCGGCCAAAGGCCGGCTACACGAAAAGTCGTCGAAAGCACGTACCAAATTAAGCCGAAGGCAACTTATATTGAAAATTGTCGTAAGCGAAGCAAATACTTGATTCCACCTGCACGAAGGATTTTAAACTCTATGGTATGTCAAAAATCCCTTCGGAAGGATTTTCAACTCTATGGTATGTTAAATCTCGGCTTCGCTTACGACAATTTTCAATATTAACAGCCTTCGGAATGCTTAATTTGGTACGTGCTTTCAACGACTTTCCGTGTAGACGGCCTTTGCCCGGGTGGAAGGATTTTAAACTTTTACTGCTATAGAAGCCAAATAATGATGGAGATGGAACACATTGGAGAAACTTTCAATTATTTAATATAATATTTTAAATTCTATATTCGATTTTGATGATTACCAGAATTTTTGAGTGTAAAATTTTGGGCGATTTTTCATATGAAAAATAACTTAAAATTTGTATGGAAAAATTTTTGGGCGATTTTTCATTTTAATTTTTGGGCGATTTAGTTTTGTGCGATTTTTCATGGAAACATTTTTAATATGAAAAATCGCCCAAATTTTCAAAATGAAAAATCACAAAAAAAAATGAAAAATCGCCCAAAATTTTTGGGCGATTTTTCATATGAAACTTTGCTGTTAGGGGCTATTCACATATTACGTAACGCTATTTTCAAAATTTTCAGCATATATTACTTAATCCGTAACAAATCTTGAACAAACCCCCCCCCCCTCCCCTGGGAGCGTTACGTAATATGTGAATAGCCTCTTACCTCAGCACAACACAAAAAACAATGATCTTTGAATGAGAATGCTTAGGATGACATCGCTTATTATTAATATTATATTACACAACTATAAAAAGAAAGTTATCACAATTATAGAAGTTGTTTTTTCACAATCCGCTATTCATGATGTTATTACTAAAAAATTGCATTTTTAATTTTTCAAAAATATATATATTAATATTTAACCCCCCACTATCCCAGCAAAAATTAGTACTTGCTGGAAGCATTTTTGTAAGGGAGACAACAGAACGGAACCATTTGAAACTCCGCTTTCATAATGCATGAACTTTTTTCGCGATGACCCGCTTAGAATTTGGTAATGTATAATACTAACAGTCAATAAACCCAACTTTTATCATATTACTTTCACAGTATTACTCATGCCTTTATGTGCTATTATCATTTTCATGGCTGTAGAAATTCACTACATTAAGTTGTAATAAAAGTTTAAATTTAACGCCTTTTCTTTGGCACACATAAAAACTTTAAACTATAGTGACAACAATTTTGTATACGCAAAAAATACCCATAAAAAAGAAGTCATTCAAAACACATTCAACATACACTTGTTCCCAATTTTTTTTTTTTTTTTTCAAAACTTGCAACTGATGTTTTAAACATATCGTACAAACTTTTTTAATAGCGGTATTCAGTGTTTTAGTGCGAATGGTCTTTCAAAGGAGCAAGTGCAAAATATCGTTGCTTTTTCGTTCGCAAATCGGTATAAAAAAGATACATATATTGCTATTTTGGCAAACCCACATTTTGACAACTGGAAATAAAAAATTTCTTCAAAAATTAAAAAATTTGTTTAAGAAATGTTAATGGAAAATTAAAAAAGCTTATAAAAAATTGGATTCCACAGGACATTAAAATTTGTTTTGAAATCTGGATGTAACCCACACAAGTGCATGTGCATGTGGGAATTTAAGTGTATGTGTAAATTATTTATTTAGTGTTTCAAAAGCTCACAAATATTAACAAAAGTGTTTGCAATTGCAAAAAACTTGCTATACAAAATGCACCAAACATCGAATACCGCTAATACAAAATAAAAAAAAAATTAAAAAAAAAAGGAAATTAATCGTGGAAAAAAATATTCGGCAATATTTACGCTTGCCGTATGATATATATTGGGACACGTATAATTTCGCACACATACATACCTGAGCCATTGCTGCCAAACCACAGGGCAACCAAAATCCTCACTGGGAGATGTATGATAATGATTGCCATATAAATATGGGACTGGGATAATCTAAAAGCATACGACGTGAAGAGGGTGAATCGGCTAAAATAAGATAAAAATAAATGAACATATATGTATATTTTTTTTAATTTTTATAGTTGTTTTCTAGGGGCAAACGGAAAAAAGCATATAAAACTGCGTTTAAAGCTCTTAAAATAAAATAAGGAAAAAACTACAAAAAATAAGCTGTATAAATAAAGCAATTACTTTCTTAAGAGCATTTTTTTACAATGAATTAAAATTGTTGACACGAATTTTCCAATACAAAAACTGTCTACTTGGGAATAGCAATATACTTTCTGCATCCACTAAAGTATTAGATGCATATTGTAAAATTAATTACACGCTGTAACAGTGAAAATTCACTAGACTTAGCGAGGGAATATACATATGCATTGGCGTAAGTAGGCAAAACAAATTGATTTTGTTGAAATTTTTTATTCCGGTTATCTATTGCTTGTAATAATATTCCTTTACAAATTTTTCTTTTTGGAAGGTTTTAAATTTTTGTTATGGATTTTGTAGGATCTGTTTTGTACCAAAAAATAATAAAAAAAATGCATAGTTTTTATTTAATTAGATTATTTCGAATTTATTTGCTTGTGAATCCAAATTGATTATTAGGCTAAGGTTCGTAACGTTATATTCAGAAAGCCTCGGGCATGATTAATATTCGAAGGAACGAGGAAAAAAAAATCAGCATCAATTTAATTTTTTAAAGCTACACAGCAAAAACATTCATAGTTTTATAATTTTTATTTAAATAGTCCATTCGATTACAAAAAAATGTAAGTCAAATTTAACCGAAAATTGGATAAATATTAAAAAATTCTCTAATCGAATTAGCCTTTGGACTCTGGATGTCGCTTTAAAGTGAAATATATATGGATGATTCTATTATGGCTGACAATCAATTTTTTCATTTTATCAGGGTTGTCTTTTGCATAAACAAACATAGGAATAACAAAAAACAGTTGTGCCGGCATATATAAGAAAAAAGAAGAACGAAAAAAATTTGCTTTATTGTAAATTATTTATGTTTACGTTTTCTTTGGAATGTGATGTAATGAGAAGATTTTTCTTTAAGATTTTTTTGACAGTCAGACATGTTCACATATACTAAAGTAATAAAATCAAACCAAAAAAAGTTTTGTCTTGAGTAGAACAAAAGTCAGAAAAATGGGAATGAAGAAAAATAAACCGATGGCAACGCTTGGAAAAGTGCACTTAATATTAGCTTGATAGTGATTTAATTCTCGTATTCAATTTTTACGAAAAAAAGTTTTCTGAATATAACGTTTACGAACCTTTTGGATTCACAAAGCAAAATACGTTTCGAAATAATCATATTAAAACAACAATTTGCTACTGGCTTGAGCTGAAAAAGCGGTTCAATACACGCTCTAATTGAAAAATTTTTTACACCGCAAGTTTTTCTTAGCTTTTACACACCATGTATGCCATTTTGCAGTGGGAAAATTTGACAAGCACACTGTAAAATTTACAAAGCGTGTCAAAGGTACTTAAGCAACTCGCGTTGCTCAATCTAGCATCCACTCTGTCATCTTGTAGCATTTGTATAGCAGGAACTATTATCGCTTATAGCTTAACTGCGGTTGTAAGCGCGCACTCTGACATCAGCCTAAGTAATATTTGGATGTAGTATAGATATGAAAATAGTGCAACGAGTTTTGTGTTATATAAAATCAAAATTTTGAAATGGTTTTGTCATAAATTAATATGTCAGCTCCATGGAATCGGTTTAAGTAATTAACCTGTTATTTATTTAATAGCAAAATAATATATATCTGTACTTATTACAAAACTATTATCATATGTTAGTTGGATATTGTCAAATTTTATAGCCTATTAATTACAGTTTGTCAGTTCCATGTAAAAATATTATAAAAATGTACGTATATAAAAAAATATATTTTGTATCAATACTGCCAATATTTTTTATCAATACTGCCAATACTATATTGTCCAAAAGCTAAAGTGTACAACATATCATAGCTGGTGTGGACCAATGGAAAAATTGGAAAAAAAACGGTACAAAAAAAGGTTTTTTTAGAAAAGGATTACCATTAAAAAATGAAATTTGAAATTTGTAGCAAAATCCTCTTGCCCTTTAATTTTTTATTATAAAAATGTAATAATAATTTTGCAAAAAAAAATTTATTTTGGAAAATTTGATCGTCATTTGCGAAATTTTTATAGTTGTAGTTTCTTGCATTTTAATTTTTTACTATAAAAATTGAATAATAAACCACTCTGTTTACAAAAACACCATGTTTTCTTACTCGTGCAAAACGACTTAGTGAGGCCTGTAGGTCTAGTTGATTAGAAAATTTTTTCCATTTTAAAAAACTGCTATAAGCCCCCCAAAATCGGAAGTTTATCGATAAAAAAACGATTTTTTTGGGACTTCACAGACAAAAAAAAAATTGTTTCACTGTGTTTTTTTTCTGTACCGATTTTTTAATTTTTAAAAGGTGTTGAATAGAGGAGGTCTCAAGCTTTCCGTGTATAATTAAAAGATCTTGTTTTTCACTTATATTTCATAGAAATAATATTAAAAGAAAATTTTTAAGTTTTCTATTTTTTTCTGATTTTTTCAAAAATTTTCGTATTTTTTTGCAACAGTTTGCTTGAGAGAACCTACAAGGTTTATAATTTTTTTGAAAAGTGTATCTTAAAATTGGTTGGGAATTGGAAAAGCTACTTTTTAAGCAAAATTTTCAATAAAAATAGTACATGCAACCCATTCCCAGTGATTGTAGAGCTCCTCACAAAATAAAGAGTAAAAAAAATATATAACTGGTAGTAAGCTACTGGCCGGAGGTAAATGAAAAGATGACATCAAGAGATGTGGGGACTATATTTGCACTCTATAGTTTTCTACAAATTTTCCAGGATATGAAACTAACAGAACTACAGTGGGCTAAAAACTAAGTGCATCGCTTATCAAAAAACATTAGAAATCTTGTACCTTTCACAAATTTCAACCAATTTAAAAACTTTTTTTATATTATTAAGAAATATTTTGAGTGCAAAAAATTTATTTTTTGCACATTTAGCCATAATTTTTTCTGTGTTTTTTAGAATATAATTGTTTTCAGTATACTATCCTTTTTTTCCAAAGCTTAAGTGTATAAAAAACTTAAAATCAGTTAAGGTTTGCGAAAGTTTACAAAAACTATTAAAGTTTTTCCCACATGCGATGTATTTAGTTTTTCCACATGCGACGTGTTTTAGTTTTGTTAGTTGTAGAGTCGTTAGTACATATTCGCCAAAATCTTTGTAAAACTATATTGTGCAAGTATAGCCCCTCATTTATAGATGTGCCATATTTCAAATAAATCTAAATAGTAGCTTAGAAGCTATACATATTTTTACCATTTATTTTTGTGAGCAGCTCCAAAATACACCGGGAAAAATGTTGCACACAGAAAAAAAATTATTTCCCAAAAATTTTTCCAATTAAACTGTTTTGCTCGGAAACATTTTTTATTTTTCAATTAATATATTAATTGAATCAACGTTTTATTTCAATGGGTTTTTATTTTATTTTAAAAACAATGTAATCAATTAGATTTTAAAATCAAGTTAGATACTATAGAATAGAAAAAAAAAATTCTACAATTGACATAGTATGTAAATAAAATAAATTTATTCATAGTTATTTAATTAGTTTGGCTTAAGTTCGTTTTCAGTTTAATCTTTCGATCAAATTATTATTATTTTTTTATTTAAGAAGGAAATTCTAAAGCATGCAAAATATT